>CAWZYM010000073.1:0-138073 GCA_963966185.1 Rhabditoides inermis | reverse complement strand
TAGTTTTGCTCCGTTTACAGCTTTTTTTTAATCACAGTTATTCATAAATTATACGTGACGTATCCACTTTATCTCTTTCAAATCCGCACACACCAAATTGCGCCCATTTACGAGCGCCAGTCACGAGATTTTGCGTAAATTTATGCGCATGTTCGTAAATTATGTCGATAATTGAACAGAAGAGGCTGTTTGAGAGACTTTCTCCAAAACAACTTCTTAGTACCAATCATACATTCATCCAAGCATTTCATTCTTTTAACTATATAATCTTTGAGAGCGAGGCTCATTCGTATGCCAAACCATACCCCACAACCTTCCTTTCCTTTATTCTTATTCCCATTCTCAGAAGGGAACTCGAGGAATGAAGATGTTTCAAGAAACGACTTTTGTGAACAGTTACAATGCATTTGCAAGACATTATCTTATTATTTTATTAATGTAATTTCATAAACCAGAAATGAAGCGAACAGACGTCACATGCCGAACACTTTTGTCTCCGTCTCACCGAGACCAATCCTCTCACCTATTCCCCATAGCTCATCACTACAAGACACCGTACTCCTATTCGTAATTCTATACAACTACTACTGATTACTGTGTAGTTACCGTAATCCCCCGGGAACCATGAAAATATCATGCAAATGTCACAAATAACGTCCATTTGCATCAACAAACCGGTTCGTTACGTGTTGCACGTTACTGTATGTGCGTTACTCTTCTCACATTCCACGAAGGGAATTTGTGTTTGTGTTTGATTCGGACTGTCGGACTATAGCTCATCACATATGTAGAAAATAGAACATTATTGAACACATCGGGAGAATGATGCCACCTTAATGTTATACGCACAATCACGCAATCAACACATCACATAGCGAAACCGATATCCATTCAAACCCATGTTATGCTAAAAACGCTGAAATCTGCAAAACGCGTAGGCGACCATTCGTGAAAAACGAAACAATCTAGTCCTTGCGTGTACTCCTTGCATTACATAACGAGTACTGTAGTGAGTGGGGGAAATGCAAAATACCGAACGCCAGAACGGCAAAACGCAACGCCACAATGGATGAAAGTTTGAGTTTAACAGTAACTTTCGTTTAACAAATGCAAAAAAGACTAACGAGGATTCCGAAGAAGCCCATCTTGGTCACCGCCCGTTCCATCCACGCCTTGCAGCGGTCCATCAGAGACTGCAACCACATAGGCAATCAATCAATCAATCAATCAATCAATCAATCAATCAATCAATAAATCAATAAGGAATAATATAGAAGGAAAGGAAAAAAATACACAATTCAGAACTTGAGAAACTGAAACACAGTAAATCAATCAATATTCCCCCACCATGTGCTTGTTCTTCTCGGCGCCATGCATGATCTCGAGGAACTCCTGGTACTCCTCATCGTCCGGCTCCTTCCCCGATAGACGGGCCGCACTGCAAACGGACCATACCACCTCCCCCCTCTCTCTCTCCCCCCCGTCCTTCTCTCCTCTCTCTCCCTCCCTACCGTGCCATGAAGTATGGCGGCAGCTCTCCGAGCGCAGTGCCCGCACCCCACAGGAACGACTCGACACGAACCTGAAAATCAATATGCCAATCGATATTTTTTCTGAACGGAAGACGGAAGAGATCACTCATCAATCAACGCCTCCGCCAATCGCTTCAAGATTCTGATGTACATGATAAACCGTTCAAACCACATTGCTATATTTTCTTAATGCTATGTATCATGTAGTGGCTAAGTCCTGTGGGAGATTCAGATAAGTGCAAGTGCCAGTGTACACAAATACGGTGCGTCCTTTAGTCTAATGGGTACCTTGGAGACAATCTGCCATAGGGTGATCGCCACAGAAGACGAAGACTTGGACGGACACACAATACTGAAAACGAGGGATTATATGAGCTTTATATTTAGTAGAATTAGCATACTATTCAGCATACTATAGCACAGTAGCTGGTCCTGCTCTCACTACACAAGCACATAATACTCGTTATCTCATCCATAACTGCGCGTGAATCAATAAGTGCGGTGATCAAACAAAAGTGAGCAAGAGCGATTTTTGATTAGCATAAATCATTATACTAACCAAAAACCAATCAAAAGAAAATGAATAAATTGTGTACCTCTCGGGATAGGGCGGCTCGGGGAAGTCGAGGCTGTTGCACTCGTACGCGGCGAGTGTGACGGCAGCTATATGCGGACCCTGAATGACGTCAACACATCATGACGTCGTCAAGACAACCAATCAATAAATCAATAACTCACGAGGTAGATGAGGAATGTGTGTAGTCCGGATCCGAGTCCGATGGACGAGAGAACTCCGAGCAGCACCCACCATCCCCACCACAGCAGCTGCTTTTCCCAAGCAATCACCTGCTCCTCAAACCACGACCATATCAAAATGTTAATTGTGATTGTTTACATATACAACATTAGTAAACAAACAACAAATTCGTGCCTGATGGGCGCCGGGTGTGACGTAGGCGACATAGCCGGAGATAACTGCGGTGGAGAGCAGGAAGAGGAGGAACTTGTGGTTGCGCAGACTGAAACACGGGTTGACCACGCTATCAATCGATAAATCAAAATATTAATGCGCGCACCTCTTGACGAAGTCCCACGCCATGCAGAGCGTCTCCATGGCGGCGTAGTGGAGGGTGGTGATGGGACGGCGCCAGAGAACGATGCCGTCCCTCTCCAGACGAGCCAGGGTACTCGCAGACGGAGACGCCTTCATACCACTCAACAGGACAACATTAGAACAAGGTGTAGAACAAGAGAGCGAGAAGAGAGGCTCGCACCTCTTGGACTGCTCCTTCTTCTTGGCGGCGACGGCGTTCGACTGCGGGCTCGCAGTCTTCTTTGGAGACGTCGCCGACTCGTCCTTCCTGCCGGCCTTCTTCTTCGCCATCTGGTATCGATCGATCGATAAATCACTCAATCAATAATTGATACAAAGCAGTCAGAACTATAAGAATAGGACAGAGACAACAAATAGTGTCTGGATTTCGAGATCAGGTGAGAGAACACATGTTCGATTCGGAGAAAGTCAGCGCGTGTTAGATTTTTGATGCGAAAAAGTCACACCGACCGCGCGCGTGTCTCTTGAAAACACATCGACAACGCGTGATGTAATGAAAGATGACAAGCAAGAGAGTTCATAGTGTGACGTTCGTTACACAAACCCATTAGAATATGATATAAACACAAATATACTTCACAATACTCCAGAAATAAACAAAGCAACAAAAATAAACAAATTCCACGCCATAATTCCGTTGTATGCTTAATGACGAATATAAATAAAAAATAAAAGCGCGTTTAAAATTATTTAAAATATACAAAAAAAGAACTATTTACCTCAAAACCATTTTATTTTATTTGTAAAATGAAGAAACCATATCACTAATAATTAATACTGTTAAATATGTCCTCGATAGTGTGCAAGTGGAAATCACTCACAGTGGAAATCACCCCCCCGACGCAAAATTCTTTCGTACGATCAGGGAGCCTATGATCGACTTTCATGAGTTGAAGGTGGACATGGTACACTTCTCGTCCTGGTCACATGACTGGGAGATGGAAGTGTCTGTGCCCAAGAGTCGTCACCTATCCTTGTTCAGCGCCCACGACTGTCCACTGAGACTGGATGGCGTGAGACTGGAGCAGGTTGAGGACTCTATCCCCGATCTTGGCATTCTTATGACGCCAAATCTTGACTTTCGCAGCCACATTGATGTCAAAGTCGGTCGCGCAACTGCAACTGCGTGCGCAATTGCGCGCGCTGTCGCTTATCCAAATATCTCTACTTATGCGTCTTTATTCAGTACATACGTCCGTCCAATCTTGGAATACGGCTCTATCATCTGGTCTCCTCACACCTTAGAGCAGATCAACAAAATTGAGTCTGTTCTACGAAACTTCACTCGAATCACTCTTCACAAACTTGGCTATAATTCTTTCAGTATTCCCTATCTAGATCGCCTCGCTATGTTTGGTATGAACTCACTTGAGTACCGTCGCACTGAACTCGATCTTATTTTCTGTTTCAGGGTTTTGCGTGGTATGGAGGGTCCCGAGTTGCGAGCCCTGTTCACTGTCCAACCGGGCAGAGGCAGACGCAAGAACTCGCTCCAACTGCGTAGAACGGCTACGTATAATAGTGTAGTACACAATGGGTTTGTCTCGCGCGTGGTTCGCGTGTGGAATCAGCTTCCTGACCGCATAGTCACCCACGGGTCACTAGCTTCTTTCAAATCCGCGCTCAGCGGTTTTGACCTTGGCGCAATTTGCGAGTTCAGGCATCATGAGCACTCGGGCTAGCTGGCACTCTCTATCTCTCTCTCTTTCTCCGCATCCCCCCCCCCCCTTCCCCCCTCTTCCCACTCATTGTTTGTCGTTGATGTTGTTATATTTCCGGTGTTATTTCTTCCGTCTTACACTTTTACAACTCGCATTATCCACGTACTACGTTAGATAAATGTATATCACTTAATTAGCAGGGAAAGCGAAGCTTCGGCCTAGAGAGTATTTTACACGGTGGAACGATGTGGAACATTCACGCAACTACTATACTAGTCTACTCTACTATACAATCCGCGTTCATATCAAATCAAACTGTCCAATCAAACCGAATTCTCTGTCTCTCGACACTTCGCTCGTGCTTATCTCACCGCACTAGTATACCGGTTCGGTTTTAGTATGCAATACACATCATCAGCACATGCCGGTACATATCATGTCATGCATTATGATAAATATAATCTCACAATAATTTTCACGATATGTGGAAGATCAGAGAAATACAGAAGAGGTCAGATTGCAGGAGTCGCTGGATCAAAGATATCTAAACCGGCTGAAACAGGTGAAGATACACACCCAGAAGATACATTTTGCCGCTCTCCCGATTCCGTGTAGTACTGGACAGGACATGGTCGGTGCCGGTTGCGTATACAGAAGAGGAAGTAATGAAATGGCGTTAACAGTTCTGCTCACAGCCTAACAATCCTGTAGCCTCTCTCGATGTTCTCGTATTATTGTAAGACTTTCAAACAGAAAGAACAAAGACGGAAACATAAAAACAACAATGCTTCTAACATTTCATCTTGTTATGAATTTTAAAATTTGATTTGTCTGACATTTTCACTATAACACAAACCTATAGTAAATATCTTTATCTGTGATAATCTTTACATATAATATCGGGTTATTATTCAATCGGTATAAATCCTTTGCCAACATATCCAAGTATCAAATGTGATTCAAAAATCAATCAGTGCATATCGAAAGCACATGCGGTACGATAAAAAGGGGGCAGATGGACAGAAAAAAGAACTCTGTTCCTACAAAAAGCGCATACAATAAGGCGAGTACAGAAAAGGGGCAGAGTGCTAAATGCGAGGGGCGGGGCGTGTGTGGGCGGGGCCTACAAAATGATTCCCTGAGCGTGCACAGTGATACAACGCGCCAAAATGCCGGTAGTAGGGGGAACGTGTTTGTTTGTAGAATTGTGTGGTTGGGTGAAATTGCACGAGTAGTGAAAAAGCGGGTCAAGTAAAAACGTGGAAATGCATGCAATATCTCTGGATTCTGTCTGTACAGCCATATCTCTCCTCCTCTCTGTGTGTGTCTAGACCTGCGGGGGCATGGCCCACTGCTGCAGCATGTTCTGGAACATGCTCATCGCATCCATGGCCGGAGCAGCCTCCTTCTCCTTCTCCTTCTCCTCCTCCGCTTTCTCCTCCTCCGCCGGGAGAGTATAGTCGGGGGCGAGGGCGCGCACGGCGTCGTTGAATGCGTCGCAGTGCTTGAGTTCTGGCCGCAGTTGTAGGAGGCGGGAGAGGGCGCGATCTCTGTCCGCCTTCCTCTCCTCCTCCTCGGCCGCGCTCTTCTCCGACACGCTGCCCTCTCCGCCCTGCATCTCCACCCCCATGTTCACCGCCGCGATCCGCTCGGCCGCCCGTCGCAGCTCCTCGAACGGGTTCGCTGCCTCCGCCGCTGCCGGCGCCTCTGTCGGGGTCTCCTCCCGCAGGCCAACCAGGGCGGCCAGACGGTCCTGTGCCGACATCTCCTCCTGAATCGGATGCTCCGGCTCCGTCTTGATCTGCTGAAAAGGGAGAGGGTGAGGAGAGAGAGAGCGAAGGAGGGGGGGGGGGGTGACCGACCTGCTGGAACATGTGCTGGAAGTTGAAAGGCATGGCGGGCGGAGTGCCTGCGGCGGAAGCGGGGCTCGCCTCCTTCTGTTGCCCTCCTCCCCCTCCCGCCATCGTCTGGCTGATCAGCTGACGCACCAGGGGAGACGGCGACGGGGCCGAAGAGTTCGAGCCTACAATGCACGTCCATTATTGATCATCCTTTCTCGTCTCCTCTTATACAGTATCTCAGACTGCGTTGCAGTCCACGCCCAACTCGCCAAATGTCAAGTTATCACACACCCTTCTCAATACCTCCCCTATCTATCTGGCACACAAACATCGGGGAAATTGACAAGTACAAGTTGATATGCGCTGATAAGGACTGTTTACGACAAGTCGCCTCGACGCTGCGATCGCCTCTTCCCTCTCCCTCCATCTCCTCCCCCCTCCCCCCTACTCACCCTCGATAGGCGTTGCGGCGTTGCCGCCTCCTCGGATGAAAGAGATGAGCTCGCTCTTGATCTTGTTCGGAGGACCGAAGATGCCCTCATCCACTCGCATCTCATCCTCCAACTGCAGAACCTGCAACACAACCACGTCTACCAGCAACTCTCCATTCCCATCTCCACGCCAGACGGTCTTATCAGCACATTCTAGCAGAACCACTAGATCAGTCTTTCTCTCTCTCTCTCTCTCTCTCTCTCTCTCTCACTCTCGCTTGCTTCGCACATACTGCGCACACACAGAGAAGAGTGATAAAAACCATCAGCAACTCGATTCGCTTTCCTAACTGCGAGTCCACCTCGGCCAAGTTACACATGATAACACGTGAGAAACTGTAAGCGCCAAAAGTGCAATAGATAAAGCCGACATCCACATGACATAACTAGCTCTTCTCAACCCCCTCTCTCCCTCTCCTACCTTAGCATAGTCCTCCTTGTGGTGCGCGCGCAGGTGCATCTTGAGGTTAGTCGAGAAGGCGGATCCGGTGCGGAAGTCGCAGTTGATGCAACCGACCATCTGAACACACATCATAGTGACGTCACTCTCCCCCGTCCACTCACCCTATCCTCCAGATCCTTGTAGTACATCCAGACGGGGTGCCTCCTGAGCCGTCTCTTCTTGGGCTGGACGGCTCCAGTGGGGGTGGTTCCGCTGGCGTTCTTGGGTGGGGTGGGAAGGCCTAGCTGGGCGAATATGTCTGCGGGGCTGGCGGGGCCTCCCCCCGCCATCGCCTGTGCGAGCTGCGAGCGAGCCATGTTCAGTGTGGCTAGGTTGGTTGCATTGAGGGCGAGTCCCCCCTGCGGGTTGTGCTGCAGTTGCTGTGTGAGGCTGCCGGCCGCCAGTGTCTGTCGCAGCACACTGTTCAGAGGAGACTCCTCCCCTCCTCCTCCTCCTCCTGTCGCCGTCGGCTGACCAGCTGCCGCAGCCGCAGTCGCCTGGTTCGCCACTGAAACGAGAGGTCAGGTTGACACAGGCATACTCTACTCACAGATGAAGAGGAGGTCATTGAATGGAAGCAGAGCAACAGGCATCGCCATGGTCACAAGAGGATGGGAGCGCCTAGCAGAGAGTCGACCGACTGACTAGTCTACCAATCGCCGTACTGATTTCTGCACCGTCATTACTATTACTTTATCTCGACTTCACCCCAGTCTCCTCTCTCACACACTGATATAAAAAAGTACACTTGTACTTTACAGACCAGTCGATTCAAACATATCTACTACTCTACTATCACAAGAAGAAGAGCCCGAAAAAAATGGGGCGGCAAGATAGGAAAAAGTGCGTGAGCATGACTTGACTGCAATGAAAAAGTCTAACGGGATCGAACCAGTCAACACTTCCCCATTTCATTCACACATCCAACCTCGAAAAAAAGTCGCCCTAACAGCGCACTTTCCCTTTTTGAATAACTCGGTCAACGGTCCCCATCCCCATCTCTTTCCCTCATTCCAAGTAGGCACAAATGAGGACACGCTCTCTCTGTACATGTTACATTACACGACCACCCACGAAACTCCTTTCACTCAATCCCCCCCCCCTCTCCCTCTACCCGACCACACAAAGAGAGACGTCGGCCATTGAGACACCGTAATACCCACAAGCGTCCCTCTCTCCCCTCCCACTCTCTCACTGACAGTCAGTGAAAGACTCGCGAGAGAGCACGCGATTCGCGGAGGGTACTGGTAGAGATGCGAGAGCGACGGTCAGACACAATCAACAAACAATCTAGTCAAATAGACAAACAGTGCGCCACTCGCGACTCTATGCAACAGTGCGCACCCCTTGGGCAATATACTACTCATTGCCCGAGGGGCGAGAGAGCGTGGGAGGAGAGGAGAGCGGGGGAACGGAGGCGAGAAGCAGACACGAGCACCTCGCAACGACAATGATCAAAAATCTCATAAGCTCCCACTCTTCAGAGACAAGACAAGACACGGGGAGAAGGAGAAGGCGCCAGAGAAGGAGGAGGAGGAGGAGCACTCACGCTTGTTAATGGTCATGAGTATACTGCTCGTCATCGGTGGCAGGTTGTTCCTCTTGTTGTTGTTGCCGACGCCCGCATTTCCACTCAGAAGAAGCGCGTTGAGGTTGAGTGCATCCTCCGCCTCGATCACCTGCAACCGATCAATACCAATCAATACCCCTTTCCTCCACCCACCTTCTCGTAGTCCGCCCTGTGGTGGGAGCGGAGGTGGACCTTGAGGTTGGTGCTGAAGACGGACTTGGTGGAGTAGAGACACTGCTTGCAGTAGGCGGTTCCGTCGTTCACCTCGAAGTAGGGCCAGACGGGGTTCCTGCGCTGGCGCTTCCGCTTCTCCTTCTTGGGTGTGCCGTCGGGGTTGAGTGTCTGTCCGGTCATTCTCTGTGCGGGCATGGCAGGCATGGGGGGCATGGCAGCTGGCATGATGGGGAAGGGCATGGGAAAGGGGAACGCGCCTCCCGCCGCCGCCGCCGCGCCGCCCGCCTTCGCAGCCAGCATAGCGAAGATGTCGTGCGGCTTGATGTCTGGGAAGCCGGACACGGAGAGGGCTGCTCCGAGGGCTGCCGTGTCGTCTGCCACCTGGGGCACCAGCTGGCTCACCGCCTCCCCGTCGGCCGTCGACGCAGAGTCGGTGGCGGTGGCGGCCGTGTCCGGGGACTCGTCCCTGTCGGACGCGGTGGGGGCGGGGGTGAGTGTGAGGTGGATGGCGTCGGCCAGATGGCTCGACGCCGGCGACGCCGCCTCCCCGTCTCCCTGTCCCTCCTCCCTCCGCTCGCTGCCGTCCGTGTCCGGACTGGCGTCTCTGTCCGACGACGAGGTCTGTGCGTGGTCGGGGCTCGAGTAGTGCGCGCTGCCTCCGAAGTGAGTCGACGTGAAGTCGTCGTCGGTGCGCATCGAAGACGGGGTCTCGCCGCGGCCCAGAGAGAAGTCCACGCCCGCGAATGGCAGCTTCTGCAGCTGCTCGGCCGACAGAAACGCCACCTGAACGGCCAATGTCAGCATCTCTCTCATCTCCCCTCTCTCTCTCTTCTCCTCACCTGTTCGCTGGTCATTGTGGCTCTACTGTCGAGATGCTATCGTCTGCTGCGACGACTTTCCTACCTCTAGTGAGTCTACGAGTCTACCTGCAACAACAACACATTGAACGAGTGATGATATGCGCTATACAAAACCGGCGGATCGATACACGAGGCCGTTATCAAGGTGCGCGAAATCACACAATTCAAAATTATCGCAGTATCTGAGACACACATGACGGACACAGAGAGAGAGAGATACTTGAAACTATTAGCCGTGAAAGATAAGCTAAACCCTACAGGCAGAAGTCGGGCAATGGAAAAGGGAGATGGACGGATTCAAAAGGGCAATAGACTCATCGCACTCTCTCTCTCTCTCTCTCTCTCTCTCTCTCTCTCTCTCTCTGATGACAATCTCTCAAGAACTACCCCATTACCCTACAAAAACTTGCTACAAGTGCAGCGTGACCCAGTATTGGAGGTGGAATCAAGGAAGCGAGAAGACAAAGCGAGTAGCCAACGGAATAGAGTAGATGGAGCGAGGGGAGGGCTACTGCACGGCGGGACACTTTGACTCTTTTGACAGTTGCGGCTCGCCCCGAGGGTCCGCCGGTCTCTCCCAACCTCTGCCCTCCCCGCTCGCCACACTCTCTACGCACTCTCACGCTACTCCCGGTTCTACAAATACACAAACACATAATCGTACTAATCGCGCGGTCAACTCTCGCGGGCTGGACAGTTGGACAGCTGAATGCACGACTCGCCTCCAAGTACAGCAGGAGAAACTCACACCTCGCCGCGCGTGACAGACGGACGGACGGACGGACCACGCAACCCAGCGACATATGCTCGCAGTTACAGTAGCGGCCGTGTCAAGTACCGAGTACTTGCACTCTCACTACTCACTCTCACAACACGCAACACACCGGGGGCTGTTCCGTCTAGGGCTTCAGTTTGCGCAGTATACAGTAACTGCTTCCCTTTCTCTCACGCTCTCTCGTCTCCCGCCCTCTCCTCCTCGCACACTCTCTCGGTGGGCCGCCTTGCGGGCATGAAACTCGAGCTGTACCTTGTAACCTTAACCTATATATGTTTATAAGGCGTGAGGCTACTACGTAATCCAATCGTCTCTCCTCCTCGCAACCACTATGATACTTCTTCCCGCGTCTGCAAGCTAGCGGGAGCCGAGCACACACATACATGCGAGACCAATTGGGATGACAAAGACACACTCTGCTCCCTCCCTCGTTCCCTTCTCTCACTCCCTTGCTCACTCGCACCCGGGAACAAGGATACAGCCCAACTGTAAACAACTTCGGAGAGGGGATCATAACAACACTTCCAGATGGTATCCATCTCACACACAGACACTGCCGACACGCTTCAAATAATAAAGACAACGACCCCACTATATCACTTCACATGTGCCCCTCTCCATATATCATAACAACACACACACCCTAAACCTCCTACAGTACTCCCTATCGCAAAACTAGTTCGCCCAACTGATTACTACTATCACTCGACTGCGCGTTGACTGACTGATACCCTATCAGTAGTACTGTACGCCACTAGAGAGTACAAGGGACTCGAGTATGCGAGTATGATGCGGTCGGAGAGGCGAGGCGATTCGGTTCCAGCCCGAGAGTCACGACACTGCGCGAACAAACAAAGGCAACTCTTTTTGGAAACTGCGCCGCTCCAACTGTCACTCCCAACGGTCAGTGGTCCGCAAGCAAACACACTGCAGATGAAACAATCGCACATCGCAATCCAATACGCCACCGATCCCCGCCGACTGTAATTCGTATCTCGAGGGGACCATCTTCCGTCGTTGGCTACACGCGGCATAACTCGCCGGATGACCTTGTAAGGGATCCGATATTGCAACGGACCAAAGGGATAAATACCAGCCGACTGCGTGCGCAACTCACCGCCCGCCCGGACGAACAACAACAATATCAGCCGTCTCGTGTCGAAATTATACAGTACACGGAGAGTGTGCAGTGAGAGAGAGGAGGAGACCCAGTTCTGTACCCTGCGGTCATTACCTAACGGGGATAGCGCGCGGCCAGAACTGACTGACACAAAACTGTGCAGCCAGCACTCAAGTACACCCAATCGTTGACACAAATTCAAAACTACTTACGGAGAGACGACGCCGAGATCCCAATTCGAAAGTCAAACTGCACCCAGCGGGTAATTGGACGGGTAAGTGCGAGCAAGCAAGTGAGGGGAGACTGGTCAAACAAATATATGCAAATGCAAACACATCATCATCATCATCATCATGCATATGCATACGACGCAATCGAGGGATCAAGCCACTACTACTATTACACTGGAACACGGCTGTGAAAGTACACTGTACACAGTGTGAATATGAGGAGCGAAGGAGAAGGATAGCCGGGGCGAATAGAAAAGGCCTAGGAGAGAATCGGCGTCTCGTTACTGCCAGCCCTGCACTGATCGGTGTAACGAGATAAACCAACGAGTACGTACTCTGAAAGTAGAGAAGCCAAGGTCGGCTGACCGCGCCATGTCCGCACGATGCTACTCAAGTACCCGCAAAACGGTTACCCATATCTCTCACTTATCACACGCCAAATTCGGACAGCGGTGCGCAGACGGCTATTAGCAACTTGGCGGGGTCAGCAGACAGACAGACAGACGAGTAGACACAGAAACGACAACAATCACACGCGCGAATCGTCTCGAGTTCGAGATCGGAAGGACACAATGGCTGAGAGAGTAGAGCACGCTAAACTCCAACTCGCGTTTCCTGACCTACCTATACCATTCAATGCAACACATAACACGTCCCTCTCTCTCCCTCTCTCGCCTCGCCCTTCTACCGATTGTTACATATATGTAGGTCATTGCAAGTACATACATGTACACGCAGCCGATTCGCACGCGCGGATACCGCCCGAGGGATGCACAATGGGACGATCCACGCGCCTCATCCGGAGATCCACAATAGTCAAACACAAACACTCACTACGCAATCGCAGAAAATCCGCGAAACGTTGCCGAGCGGAGACAACTTGCAACTCTTCGAGTTGAACCTTATCACCAGCGATATCAGGACGGCACGGCGCGCTACGAGGTATCATTGATTACCGTATCAGATACTTGTTGGAAAGTAAACATGACCCAAAAGGCGAGCGAGCGCCTTTAGGGACCAGCACGAGAGGGGCGAATAGATCAAGATAGGGGTGGCGGCGGAGGGGAAGGAAGGGGAGCAGATAGAGAACGGCGCGCGCGAAAGGGTAACGAGGACAGGCAGGCGAATCTCTCTCGCCCGTGCATGTTTCAAGTAGTATCATTTGGGTAGGAGATGCACAGGTGGATGGGGGTGGGTGCAGCGAGCAGAGAGACGAGAGAGGCGGGCGAGAGACCGCGCATCCCGGCGAGACCGAGACGCGCAGACGCACCATGACCGACTTACGCGCACTTTAGGACATACCTGCTATTCATCTACACCCACAGACATATCCGCCTTCCAATCTCACCCCAACCCGAACTCGAGATTCGCGAAATCGTGGCGAGAGAGCAAAGTGGGGGAAGAGGGGGCGCGGTCGGCTGCGCCCGCAGGCAGTCGGCCAGACACACTACCAGTAACCGGCAGGCAAAGGGCAACTGACGCCCCCCCCCTCCTCTCCCTCCCTCCCACTCTCACACTCACTAACTGCGCACTCCGAAATGAACACGCCTGCGTCTCTCCGATTGCCCACATCTCTCGCCGATCACCACGCCCTCACTCTCTCACCCGGAACGCTCACTCCGGCAGTGGTCAAAACAGTTGCCACACTCACACAAAGCACTAGTCATTGCGGAATTAGACTCAGTTAGAATAATGAGCTGCCACCGGCCGGCTGTTGACATCCTATTCAGATCCTTCTTTCTTCGGAAAGTAGAAAACACGGGCCAGACATCTACAATACCACTTTCCATTTCCACTCTCCTTTGTGTGGCAATTCCTCGCGAGTTGTACTGTCTGCTGGCACAGACAGATACCACTCTCCGCTCTCCTCTACTCCCATATAGCTTCATTCAATTCACATTTCACAACTCCCCGAGCCACGCAAACCACCCGCATCTCGCTTTCGATGGAAAGGGATATCGTCAGATGACTTTGAAACTTTGCGAAGCGACAGAATCCGGTATCCATATGCGGGCAGCGACGCATCATCAAATCGAAAATCTACAGCATAGCTACGGGTTCTCTGCGACGCTTGGCACTCGCAGTGGGTAGCTGCAACTTGGCACGGTCAATGGGGCTATGACAAGAACAAACAACTCTCGGCACGGGTCGAGTTTACTCGAGTAACACCCTCTGGCCCCAGCCCCGCTGCTGTGTATACAACCGTGCGCGAGCCCGCTCTCTACTACTGGTGTAACAACTCTAGTAGTCACAGCGTGCACATTGCGAATGTAATTCATTGCGGGGAAGAAAAGAGGCGTACTACTAGATCAATCCAAGAGAACTGATAACACTTGAAACATCCCATAGTCTCGGGAGAGAGAGAGAGAGAGAGAGAGAGAGAGAGTAATGAAGGATGTAAGCAGATAAAATTATAGAGAACGCGTGAAATTGAGAGAGCGCACAGACACCGGTCACCAAGGAACACTGGAGATA
This sequence comes from Rhabditoides inermis, assembly GCA_963966185.1. Classification (NCBI taxonomy): domain Eukaryota; kingdom Metazoa; phylum Nematoda; class Chromadorea; order Rhabditida; family Rhabditidae; genus Rhabditoides; species Rhabditoides inermis. Next base: position 123,788 of record CAWZYM010000073.1, on the reverse strand, counting down.
AATCGAAATGATACAGTATGTATGCAATAGAAACTCGTAATATGGGCGGAGAGAAGAGGAGACTACGGTATTCTCGTTTTCACTTTTAGAAACACAAATACCGTAACAAGTCAGACGAGTCTGTGCTGAAAGGCATGACAAAGAGCTCCGAAACAATCCTAAACGGGGCGAGGGCTCTCTAGTCGCCGAAAAACGTGCGCAGCGTTCCAGAGTCACAAAATGTAGTTGTGTTTGCGGGAGTGAGAGCAGGTAGGAGAGAGTGTAGAATACCAAGAGAGATCAGACACGAGACAGTGCGAAGAGAGCGCATCGCAGACGAGCAGAGCACGGTCAGAGCCGACCGACTGTGTAAACAGCACACTCACCGTACTCTCACTCACTCACTCACTCTCTCTAGCCTGCGAAACAGTGCGAGAGTCAGTCACGAGTTCGAGTTGCATAGTGTTCACAGCAGCGAGAGAGAAGAGAGAGAAGTGAGAGCATCAGCGGAGGGGACCATCATCGCCTCAGGGCGCATGCTAACGCGACCATACTTTACTCACACACTACAGTACACCCATCCTTCAATATTGGGGCTGACAATTGCGAATCCGGTATTCTTCACAACATGCATGCGTTGGAGAGATGCGATCGGGCGGGGCCAGCGGCGCGCGCAAGTCAAAATCCCGAAATCATCAAACGACACGGGGAGACAAGTTCATAAATGGACATCAGTGCAGATGCGGTCTGTGAGAGAGGGCGAAAGTGGGTCGAGCGATCCCGAAGGGCGATTCAGGAGTAGCCAGGACAAGACGCATACCCGAACCCGACGCGCCCTCTCGTTCTCGCCTTCTCGCCCCACCCTCTCGCCACCAACTTGCAACAAGTAGGACAGAGATGATAAACGGGACATATCATGGGCGGGCAGCACCGATGTGGTACGAGCACTATTGGAAGGGAGCCGAGAGAGTATCATACCAGCCGACAAGGTTACTCGCAGAGATGCGAGTAATTGATATGGAGAGATTTAGTGCAGCGACAGACGTGAGGTCATTCATACTGCGCCAGCAGAAACAGACTGGAAGACGATACAAATCCAAACAATGACTGACGAGAAACAACTCGCTCGACAGTCCACTCTAGCCCCGCAAAAAGGAGCGATGCATTGACGAGACAGGAGTTCGAAGAGAACGAGCGCCACCGCAAAAAAGTGTTTGATCTCGCCCGTAGCAAGTTCAAATACTTCGATAGAGTATCCACCACACAAATACGCACTCTCTCATTCTCTCTCTTGCGCGTATAATGTACTAACATCTAAACACAGCAGACCCACGCTGCAACTCGTGTGTATGTTTAGCTGTTAGTGAGAGAGTGCACTCGGTTTATATTATGACGGACAACGCAACCGAATTAGCAGACCAACCGAACTGATACAATTAGCAACGGAGCAGCTTCCGACAAAGATGAGACAATGAAGGATCACGGATCCAAGCCAGGTTGCACTCGCTCGCATCGCAACACTTGTGGTGCAGACGTAATCTACGCGGATCGCATACGATTACAACATTGAATCGAGTCGAGTGAGTGGAAATAGCAAGTGGCGTGACGTGGAGAGTGAACTCGCTGGACATCGGCCAACAACCCGCACATTGTCTCTCTCCGCTTCTCACCCACACACACACACACACACACACACTATCTCTCTCTCTCTCTCTCTCTCTCTCTCTCTCTCTTCCACATCCTTCTCTCTATGCCTTTGAAATGCATCTCTCGCGATCCGAGATAGATGAAACCAACCAGTCTGCCACACACGCCAACCTAACTGATCCACTAGAGACAAAACCTGGTTTCGAAAGCGCGTGGGTAGCTGGAAGGACGCATGTGACACGCATGGGACGTGCAGTGGAAAAATGGAAAGACGACTGCAGTTCTTCTCGAATCTCGAAGACATGAGAGAGCATTCATCCACTCCATACATCTCCATAGGGAACATGCAATGATGTCGCCGGGTGGTGACAACTACCAGCCTACCATGGTTACTCCAATCCCTTCAACCTCTCATCGCTTTTTGAAAGCGACACACGAGGCTCCCTCATTATTCACAAAAGCCATCTCGCGTCGCATACGACAATTTATACAACACCATAGCTTTCGCTACCGTAATACGACTATACTGAGCCAGCGAAAAGGAGAGATATGCAGACATGTCGCTGGCTCGCATAACTCGTTTTCGTTGCTACTACTGTAACCATGCGCCAACCAATAGGCGAAAGCCAAAAACTACGAACGAAGCGAGAACTAAACGAGAACGGATTAGACATAGATGAGTGGGCGAATTCGAACGAGCAAATCACATTCGCCTATATGGGTACACGGATGTTTGAGAGGCGACTGCTGTGCCTAGACAGTTTACCGGTCTCCTCCGCACTACGCCCTTTTGGTCAGCCCGCGATGCGGCGCGCAGCCACAAAAAGTGGAATTCCCGGAATAACCAACGCACCCCGAGTCCCGAACTATTTAGCTGTTATTCAGCTGTACAAAAGACAAAGACGGATGCCGAGAGAAGTGGCACATGTCAGATTGTGGGCGCGCGACGAATGATGAGCATGCATAACTGCGAAACTCTTCGTTTTGAGAGACACATCAACAATGCATCTCTCTACATGAAGCGTCTCCACATAACCGAAATGTGGCAGGCTCGCATTGGTAATGCAAGTGTACTTCTGACGGACGGATCGAAGAGACCATGGCATCTCGCACAGCCATAAAACCATAACTGTATGTTGATCTCAATCTCAAATATGATATTGTTTCAATGTACAGTCACCGGCGTGCAAACAGTCCAAACATCCCCCTGGTATACGGTCGGCGCATCCATGTTCAAACCATACCAGCCGACATGATTCATAATCGTTATGATATTGCTGCATCAAATATGCCAAGGACGACGATAAGCACGAGCCGTGATGATGGGGACCATGTCCTTTGGTATAAGGTCATACAGTACGTGTGCAGTTCAAGCAGCTACCGCCTAGTCCACCCGGATCTCGCCCACCTTTCTCTAACTTTCCGATTCGGGTTTTGTCGGCGGGACGGCGGTCACTTTGCTTGCGAATCGCTGCGAGTAGGTCGAGAGTACTTTTTACGCTGCGCATTCCGCCTTTCTAAGGGGAGAGATTCCCGACCGTCCACTACACGTCTGCGCCCATGATAGGATACCAGATACCGGATATCCAGTGCGACAGTAGAAACATCTCGAAGAGAGATTGATGCTAGAACTCGAACAACTCAGCATTTTGAGAAACTGCAGGTGTCCCCGTGGTGGACTAGGCTTGTGGCCAAATAGAGATGAATATGACGGATCACCAGCCCCTCACAAGATCCCTATGCAACACTCTCGCCGCGTCCTCCGGGGACCAAACATGTCGCATCGAAATCACATTCATCATACTCACTGCGTCCCACCAAACTTTTGCCCTCACAATCCCGTAACTTGCATTGTCGTAACTCGCACTTTACGATCAAGCTGGAACCTCCGAAAGCCTAACCTCAAGCGCAGCTTACGAAGTGAAGACGATTGATTCTATATCACAACGCACTCTGCAATTCATCGGCCGCCGAGTTGGCAACTCTTACGAGATGCTGCGAATGAGCCATTCACGCACACATTGTAATCCCGAATCGCGAGCGTGAGTGTACTAGACTCAATAGTCATCCCTAGACTCGCTAATCAGACATCACGATCAGAATTCGCGCGGAGACAGCAGGTGAATTACAACACAGGTAGGAAATTTGAATAGGGGAGTGGAGAGCGGAGGAGGAGAGCGATGATTCTTTCGCCCACTCTCACGCGCAACAAGGGGTTTCGTGAATGGTAACTTGGTAACCACACTACGGTTATTGTTACCTCAACTGAGCGAATAAATGTATGCAGAGTTGCAGCGACTGTTGCATATTTTGGGTTGCCGGGGGAGACTCACTGACCGAAGGGAAGGGAGAGTATTCGAATTCGCGCTACGAAGAGGACTAAGGTTCAAGTTGAAACAATTCACACGCGTCCAGCTACCTTACCGGTAACATGTAATGTAACATGATCTCTGAAAGCACGCGTTCTCACGGTATATCCCATTCGGGAACGGGAGTAGTTTACGTGTTGTAACTAAAAAATACTATGAAACAAGGTAGTCAGGAAAGTACGAAATCTTGAAGACGCAATGTTGTAGACATGTGCGCGCAACCTTCGCTAATCCATTTGCACAAATTGAGACTCGGATAGTGCAATTGTGAAACCGATGAGGAGCAATTCGTGAGGAGAACTCAATTGAAGGAAGAGGAGCTACTACTGGAAGATGCGATGTGTGCAAGTAGAGGATGATTGACCAATCGGACTATGACTCGTCCCAGGCGCTGTCAGCAGGCCTAATTACGACCTTTCACCGTGTATTCCCGCGTGCGCGCAGCAGCAGCCGAGACTCCATGTTTTGTAATCCAATTGACCCGCGTGTGCATGTATGCCTAATGGGCTAATGACTGCTCAGCCAACTGCTCCCGCCAACCAACTGGTACCTAGGTGACATCTGCTTCGAAGAAGAGGTGAACATGTGAACATGGAAAGAGGTACATAGATAGAAAACATATCAATAGTCAAGCAGAACGCGACCGGATGCATAATCCGAAGCAGATTGCGGTAGCAAGCAATTGTATGTGAAGGGCGGCTAGATGAAACAATGAAGTGGGGAAGAGTAAGAAGACGCCGCGCTTGTCCGAAATTTGCATATCAATTATGGTGGGCGATGGGCGAAGTGAGATAGGGAGAGGCGGAGGGTGCATCTGCATCACAACTGGTAGCGCGGAGATGATGAATGCGCGATTTGCGGGCGCCATGCAGGCTTATCGCCACGCCAAAGACGAATATCATACATCAAATGTTACGACAACCGCGATTTCGAACATAATTGAGTACGGAAGAAGTTGAATGACAAAACGTTTCCATGAAGAAACACACATGCGTATCAACGGTCAACGCATATAAATGGCAAGGCGATGGTACCTGCTACCGTAATCCGCGAATAAACAAGAACTAAAAGCAACGAAAAAAGTATTAACAGAACAAAAAGACCACCTCATTCGAGTAAGTAGATAATTTGTGAGATTGAGAAAGGGATGTGGAGTAGACATGATGGCGAGTAACGAGTCATCGAAAGGGGGCCATAAAGGGACCATCTGTGGGGACGACGGCTCTCGCAGCCGAAGGCGACAAAGCGACAACAGAGAGTCAAGTGTTTCCATTCACCACAGCAACACAACAGCCATGTTACTATGTGAATTATGGATTGATTGATACAAATTGTCATCTAACAACGGAAATCCTAAAAGCCTTTCTCACGCAAGGCAACTATCCACGATATTCTTAAAATCTAGTACTTATAATAAACGTTCAACTAACAACTTGAAATACGGAACTACTAATACATCAACACAATCAGCTGTCTTTAAAAAAACGAAACTACGAAAATGACGTCACGCGCAATGAGTGCTTTACGGTATCTAACTTGCGCATAACAATTTTTAAATCGTACCTCGAGAGCACTATCATATTATTTCCCTCATTTTTTTAAAAGATAGCTGAAAATGTTTATGTCTACTTTGTAATATAATGTAGTGAAGAGCACGAGAGTAGATGAGTAGCCCACTCGTCCGCCCGACACAATTGGTTGCACAATTGGACGTCCCTTGAGATCGAAACTCCCTTGCAACTGAGTGCATAGGTTGGCTGCGCACAAATGAAACCAACACGAAGACACTATCGAAATCCCCTCAATCACACAAGGCCGACTCGTGAATAGCAGCGAAAGTGGGTACGAGTACAGGTCAATTTCTTCCCCTTTCACTCGCCTGACCCACTTTCTGAATTGAAATAGCCAGGCATCCGGCGGGCATAAACTTTATGTAAGAAGTGAAACTGGAGTAATGTAAGTTGTAAAATACGTGTCTAAGCGGCCAGCTCAAGGAGGAGCGTGGCGAGAAGACGCGCTCCCTTCATGTAGTTGTCGACGTCGATCTTCTCGTTCGTAGAATGAGCCATGTCGTCCCCTCGACCGATAGGCAGCAGCATCACCGGCTTCCCCGTCACATCCTAGAAAAGCATACGTATCAAATGGACGACAAAAGACTTTTACTTTTGTCTATATGCAAAACGTGCCTGGAAAACATTGGTGACAGGGATGCTGCCTCCTTCGCGAGTATAATCGGGCTGCTGGCCGAACACTGCAAAAGGGCTCTCTCTCTCTCTATCTCTCTCTCTCTCTCTCTCTCTCTTTCTCTTTCTCTTTCTCTTTCTCTCTTTCTCTTTCTCTCCCTCTCTCTCTCTCACACACACTCGCTCGCCCTCTTTCTCTCTCTCGTTCCCTCTCTCTCTCCCCTATCTCTCTCGCTCTCTCCTTCTCTCTCTCGCTCTCTCTCTCTTTCGTTCGCGCTCTCTCGCTCTCTCTCTCTCTCTCCATCTCCATCTCCATCTCCATCTCCATCTCCATCTCTCCCCCCTCACTCTCTCTCTTCGCTCTCTCTCTCCATCTCTCTCTCTCCATCTCTCTCTCTCTCTCTCTCTCTCTCTCTCTCTCTCTCTCCGTTCATCTCTCACCTTTCTCGGTGGCCCGCGCTCCCGCCTTGAATAGCTCATCGTCTGGATCACCCAGCCAGTACGGACCGGACGAGCGAGGGGTGAAACTACATACACATCGAACACACACATTTATGCAATACTCACGTGATGTTGTTCTGCGATGCGAGCTCCTTCTTGATATTCTCGAGATGAGCCAGCACCAGCTGATTCACCCTTTCTGGCTGCATGTCAGGAACGATGCGGATACTGAACTTGCCGACCACGCGGGCGGGAATCACCTGGAGAAAGAGAGGGCTAGTGAGTGAGTGAGTGAGAGTGAGAGAGAGAGTGAGAGAGAGAGAGAGCGAGAGAGAGAAAGAGGGGGAGAGAGGGGGAGAGAGATAGGCGGACCGTCTTGGTGCCGCTCTCGCTGAACGCTCCGTGTATGCCGTGAATAGAGAGAGAAGGTTTCGACCAACGGCGCTCGAGAATCTCCGTTTTCGACTCCGTATAGAAGGCACCTCCAATCTGTGACCTGAAAGCGGGAGTGAGAGGGGGTATAGAGCTGACCTGATCTGCCCCCTCTTACTCACTTGTACTTGTCGACATCGAATTGGACCTTGTCGATCCTGTCCCTATCCGCCTGTGTGGGAGGGCGACGGAGCTCCGACAGACCCGGGATGCGAATGTCTCCAGTATAAATGTCAGCCAGTTGGTTCAGGATGTGCACCAGATCGAACATCGGCTCGCGACTGAGCCGGCAGTACGGAGAGATGAGAGAGAGAGAGAGAGAGAGAGAGAGAGAGAGATGCTCACACGACTCCGCCGTGGACTCCCGAGTGCAGATCGCTGTTAGGACCCGATACTTCAATGTCGAAGTAACAGAGACCACTAGAAGGGAGTGAATATGGACCAATCAGAAAGACCTACCGCAGACCAAATGTGAGGCAAGGTTTGGAGGTGCCGAGCCAGTAGTTGTCGGAGATGACAGTGAAGTCGATGTTCTAGGTGGTATATTCTCTCTCTCCCTCTCTTCCTCTCTCTTCCTCTCTCTCTCTCTCTCTCTTTCTCTCTTTCTCTCTATTTTCCTCTCTAACCCTATATTTCCTCTCTTTCTCTCCTCCATTCTCTCTCTCTCTCTCTCTCTCTCTCTCTCTCTACCTGCATGAACTCTTTCTCGGTGCGCAGCAGATCCGCCAGACCAATCGATCCACTTTCCTCCATACACTCGAAGCAGAACTGCAAGTGCAGTAAGTATAGTTCAATATTCCTAATAATCAACATACCTTGATGTTAACGGGAATGTCGATGTTGTTTTTCTGAAGAGCCTCGATGGCATTGATCCACGACATCACGGGACCCTTGTCATCGGTCGCGCCTGCAAACACAGTATACCTACAGTATCACATTTGAATGTACAGTACCCCTGCCGTAGAGCACTCCGTTCTTTTGGTCGTGATGCAGCTGGAAAGGATCAAAGTTCCATCCGTCAGAGAGCTTAGCCGGCATCACATCCAAGTGACCATACACCAGCACAGTCTTCTTCGACGCATCAGAACCCAGCTGTCCGAATAGCGCCTTTGGCAGAAGCACTGTGTTTCCGTCTTTGTCCTTTTGCGGAGTGGTTCCGACCGGATAGGAGAGGTTTTTGAGGTTAGTCGACACGCCGAGAGAGTCCAGGTACTGCAGGTATCATAACCCTATTACAAGAAAATGTGCCGTACCTTCTGCATCCACAGAACCATGCGGTCGCACTCTGCCCTCTTGGTGGGATCGCCGGAGACGCTCTCAATGGAGACGGCACACGCGAGCCGGCGGATGTACAGGTCCTTGTTGTCTTCCAGGTATGTGTACACGTCTGCCATATCGTCCGGGCTCCTCTTCGCGCGCGCGCCCCGCCCGGCCACTGCGAACGCGAGTTCCGGCGCCGCTACCGGAAGCGACTGGCCCTGGCCCATAACAGGAGAGAAATGATCGCATCTGTGAAATAACATTCTGAAAGTGGGAGTATTGTTTGATTTGTCATCTACTCACTTCCGATCAGATCCAACGTGTTTTGGTCGGGATAAGTGTACTTTATGCAGATTTCTTGTTTCACTGTTTACTTTTATCTTAAAAAATATTGAAAACCCATTTATATTGTGAATTCACGTTCTATCCTAGATAAATATATCATTTATATTGTGATTTGTTAAACAATGTATTTTTTCATTATGAAAAAGATTAATTTCGACTATAATTGAATTAATTTGTACACTTCCAGTTGACAAATATGGCGCGAGAAACGTGTGCACACTAGGCGTTTAAAATGTGCACGGTAGCGTCTTTATTTTCTAAATTTTGCATAAATTGTTGTGTAGTGTGCTAGCGTGTTTGTTGTTTGCATATTCCTAATTTTTGTTTGCTCAACTATTTCAATGCGTATGTTATTCTCGTTCTCGTAAGTAGATCATCACTTGCTTTAGTAAATTATTATTTTCGAATTATCCTAAAAATTTCTTTTTAGCACAGTTTAGCGCTATGCGCGAGAACGAAAATGTGAAGATAATCGGAAACGTGTCCGTACTCGTTCCGTATGAGGCGAAGCATGTTCCAAAGTATCACGACTGGATGGGTGACGAGGAGATTCTCAGGTGATTTTTTTCAAAAGAAGGATGCATATTTTTTCTGTAGGTTGACTGCTTCAGAGCGTTTGTCTCTCGATGAAGAATATGCCATGCAGAAAAGTTGGCGTGAAGATTCGGACAAGTGCACGTTTATCATCCTTCTCAAGGAGCTGTACAATCAGTCTGACGAGGTTTGTATAATTTGTTCGTTACTTCGTTTCTTTTCCTGTCCCTGGTAAATTCCTTATCGCGGTCTACCCGTAATAACAAACGCTCCTTGTGTAGCGAAGGAACGTTGTTCTGCGGGTGCATCGAGATGAGTATTGTCTAGTCTTTCGTCGTTCCCGATCTACCCGTAATTACAATGTCGTTCTGATATCAGAATGAACGTCATTTAATTTGGGTGGATCGTGTGCTGATGATGATCCCTGTAAATTTATTTACTGTAATTTAACGATTACTTACGACGATATATTATGTGACAATGTTACAGGTTGATGCCATGGTTGGTGATGTCAATCTGTTCATCGATACGGATGAAAAGTCGGCTGAAGTTGAAGTGATGATTGCTGAGTCAAGTGCGCGCAGGCGGGGTGTTGGAAAAGAAGCTGTGTCGTTGATCATGTCTTATGCAATCAACAATCTCGGAATCAAGTCTTTCTGTGTGAAAATTGGTGAGTTTGATATTAAATCCCTACAAGGTTGTTTTGCGTCAATGTTGTCTTGAAGGTGATGACAACGAGAGCAGTCTGGCAATGTTCAGGGGGCTTGGGTTCGAGGTGACGTCGCATTCGGATGTGTTCCAAGAGACGACCCTCCTTCTTCCGGATGATATGATGTCTGATTTCACAAAGAAGATTCATGAAGCTACTTCAAATAAGTACCACCAGTAAAAAGTCTTAAATGTTTTATCGCAATACAGTCTTAACACTTATTATGATTAACACGCAATGAACTGATTTAACGATGCTGGGGAAAGACACGTGCTTAGAGATGAATTGCTCACGACCGACTGGCGCTCGCCTCGGCATTATTATTAATTATTAGTGATGCATAGCATCTACAGTTATACTGATGTGGTGGTTGTTAGTTCTACTGGAACTCGTTGGCCTGGACGGGGTCGTCGGCGAGGTGAAGGTCGCGGCACACTCCGCGGACGGCCTTCTGATGGGGCGGGCAGCTGTCCTCGCACTTCTTGACGATGCGCTCTCCGACGATACGCAGCACCTGCACCTGTCCTCCTGGGCACGGGCTCGAAGACTCCTTCTTCTTGGGACGTGGGGATTCTCCTTCGGCGGAGCAGCACTGGTACTGCTGGGTCTTGGTGCTCTTGAGACACTTGTAGCCGGACGGGCACGAGTTGCCTCCGCTGCGGGCACACTGCACGGGGGTTCCGGTAGAGGGGAAGAGAAGGGCCTTTCCGGACGGGCATCCCTCCGCTCCCTCCGAAGACGAGGACGAAGACGTCTTAGCCGATCCGGTGGAGCAGCAGAAGTAGTTCTTGTTCTTCTTGGAGAAGGAGCACTTGTATCCGGCGGGGCAGGCGGTAGAGGCGCACTGCTTGGGCGCTCCGTTGACCAGGTAGGCGGTTCCGCGGTCGCACACCTCGACCACCTCCGTCTCCTCCTCCTCCACCACCTCCACCTTCTTCATCTTCTTCTCCTTGGTGGCCTTGGAGGAGAAGCGTCCTCCAGTGTTTTTGGGGGCGGCGCCTCCTCCACAGCAGATGTTCTGCTGGGCGGTCTCACTGAACTGGCACGAGTATCCGCGGGGGCACGTGTTGCGGGAGGAGGAGCAGAAACGCACGCTCTTGGTGGACCTCTCGATGTAGGGCGACTGTCCGGGGATGGGGCAGGTGGTGACCATGGGGCGCGACTTCTTCTTGATGCACACGTCGTCGACTGGCTCCTCTCCCTCGGGGCAGACGCAGTAGCCGTCCTCGCAGCCGGCGCCACCCTGACACTGCTCCTCGGCCTCGCACGCGTCGTTGATGAGCACGCGGGGCAGACACGCGCCCTTCACCTCGACCTGCAACGAGAGAGTGAGGGGAGTGGCAAGGGGAGACACGCACCTGGTCGTCTCCGCACGCCTCCACACAGGCCCCGGCGACGGCGCGCTGGCCACTCGGGCACTCGCACACCCCATTGCACGCGGTCGAGTCGGGACACTGCGACGCGTCACTGCACTTCTCTCCCAGGGACACCTTGTCCAGACACTCCCCGTTCACCATCACTTGCCCGTCGGCGCACGCTGAAAGCAAGGCATGAAGAGGTGTGACGTCCTAGGGGGTACTGACTGGGCTCGTTGGTGGTGCAGCAGAGCTGACTTCCGGTGACTGAGCGCTGGCAGGAGTAGCCGGAGGGACACGTCGACTGACCAATCACACAAGACTGCGCCTCTCCCGACAGACCGATAAAGGCGACAGAGTCGTTGGGGCAACCTGGAAGGAGGGACGTCATCTCTCTCTCTCTCTCTCTCTCTCTCTCTCTCTCTCTCCCTCTCTCCCTCGCGTACCTCCGCTCATTCCGCAGCACTGGAACTGGTTGTTGCTGGAGCTGAACTGGCAGAAGTATCCGGTGGGACAGTTCTGTGAGGCGGCGGTGCAGATGCGGGGAGCAGAGGTGGACGGGTCCTTGAACGCCACCTGGTTGTTCGGACATCCAAGGGCGGCGATCGCCTGCAAGGATGACGTCATAAAAGAGTACTATGAGGAAAAGGAAAAGGGAGATAGAGTGTACCTTGGGCGTGGAGATGGGCGTGGCTCCGCAGCACTGGTATCGCTGGTTGCCGAGGGACCACTGGCACGAGTATCCGTTGGGACACGGCGCGTTGGGCGGGTTGAACGGGTCGCAGTTGGCGATCTGGTTGTCCTTCATGTATACGTACTCTCCCGGGGGGCAGCCGTCCGACACGGATGCCACTTCGCCCTTGCAGCAGTAGCCGGTGGTGAACTCGGCTGCCGTGCTCTGACACGTGTACCCAGTGGGACACGTGATGAACGCGCCCACAGTGCACGAACGAGGCATCTGAGAGCTCTCCTCCAGGTAGAACTCGGCCTGAAACGGGTACGGTAAGGGAGAGTAGGGCTAGGGTGTACGGTACCTTGTTGGGGCAGAGGTAGGAGGCGGAGCAGCAGTAGCCCTGGAATGCGCCGGGCACGTCAGACTGGCACGTGTATCCAGTGGGGCACTGGTTCGAGTTGGAGGAGATGGTGCAACGGATGGGAGACTTGGAAGAAGGCTCCTTGTACAGGGACTTGCCGGCGGGACACAGCTCTGAAAGGCAAGCAGGTTGGACGCTCTCTCTCCCTCTCTCTCTCTCTCTCTCTCTCTCTCTCTCTCTCTCTCTCGCTCTCGCTCTCCGCGCACCTCCGCTGACAGAGGCGCAGCAGTAGTAACGGTTCTTCATTGCGTGGAATCGGCAGAGGTAGTTGCTGGGGCAGCTTCCGTCCACGTTGATCAGACACTCCTTGACGCTCATGTCCACTGCGTTCACGTACGCCTTCTCGCCCTCGGGACACACGTCTGCAACGAGTACGGTAAGACTACTGTAGCTATGGGTCTGTTGTAAACGAGGATACTGCACTCACCCATATGGGTGGCTCCGCAGCAGACGCTGTTGCTGCTGAGCTGATCGTAGGTGCAGGCGAAATTGGTGGGACACGAGTTGGACAGCGCCTGGATTGGATCGGGATGACTGCCTGCACATCATCGGCGTCCATTCGAACTGACCGCATTGCACTCGTAGGGCAGGTTAGTGTTGGGGTTGACGTAGGCGACGTCTCCCGGAGTACAGGCCGCAGACAGACAGAAGTTGTTGCACTGCTCCATCGTCGCGAAGTTGTTCAGGTTGCCAGAGCAGCCTGTGACGTCACGGTTAGATGATGACGTCACTATGACGTCACTTACCGTTGTAGGTGAACTGCGTGCACTCCTTGGTGACGATGTTGAAGTAGAAGCGAGCGGCGGCCGAGGAAGAGCAAGAAGAACCCTGAAAGATACGGTAAGAGTACTGTAAACTGTAGAAGAATGGAAGAATTGTTTGTACGGGTAGGGAACGTTACATCGTAGGTACAGTACCTGCTGGGGCGGGAGGGAGCAGATGTGGGCGCGGGTGGGGCAGCATCGGTTGACGACCGAGGATCCGGAGGACACAGAGGTACATTCGTGCGTGGTCGGACAGACGGTGGTCGAAGAGCACACCATCAACTGACCGAACTCGTTCCTCTCGGGAGTGCCGCCGTTCGGACAACCTGCACATTATAGGAGCATGTCCTTGTCATTGTTGAGAGAAAGAAAGAAAGAAAGAGAGAGAGAGAGAGAGAGAGAGAGAGAGAGAAATCTGATTCTCACCTCCAACACCGCAGTATCCTTCGCAATCCTCGCGCGTGGCGAAGTTGTTGCTGTTTCCGTCGCATCCGTTGTACTGATAGGACTCGCACTCCTGACAGAATGGATTATTGATTTATCGATCGACTATTGATGACTCACCTGGGTCTGGGAGTTGTAGTAGTATCGGTAGGAGGATCCGGATCCACAAGTGACTCCCTTGTGCGGAGACAGGGTGCAAGTGTAAGCTGAAGATAAATGACGTCATTATCTCCCTCTCTCCCTCTCTCTCACCCTTGGTGGGACAGCATCCCCATACGTATCCGTCGAAGTAGCACTCATAGTTGACGGGGCATACGTTTCCGGTGCCAGAGTTGGAGCACACATAGTAGTTGCCCTGGTAGTCCTTGTACGCGTCTCCCTGAGGACACTGCGGCTCCGCTGAAATCAATCGATATATCGATTATTGATTTCACATTCCGTTCCTTTCACGCGAGATCCCTCTGTGACTCATAGACTTTCTACTGTGCGATATTCCTATTTGCTCTTTGCCGGTAATGAATGGCGCAATAGAGTGTCTCTCGGTGCGTGAATGGTCCCGCTCGCAAATATGCGGCGTAAGTGGTCCCCTGGCCACTCCTTTTGAGAGAGCGGACCACTCCCTCAGGGCAAGCGAACCCTCGCCGCATTGTTTTTGCCGCCTCACGTTTGCGCGAGGCGCGCGAGACGACGCTAAGAGCATCTCAAATAGGAGTGAGAGCCGCGTGAGAGGCGACTTTTGTTTTCTTCTCATCTCGTCTCCTCCCACTGCCCGATCCGACGTCACAGCCGTGTTTGTAGAGCAGATTACAAGTCTGTGAGTGGATGCGCGAGAGATTACTCTCCTCCCTCGACCCTCTCGAGATCCGCCGGCTGGCACCGACACTGTTTGCGCTAGCTAGCTATGATTATGCCCCGAGGGCGCTCGCCCCGTATCGATCGATATCGATCCATGACTCACGGATGATGTTCTCGCACGTGTTCTGGCACTCGAGAAGCGTCTCGAAGTTGTTGTCGTTGCCCTGGCACCCAGTGTAGTCGAAGATCTCACAGGCGCGAGTGATAGCGTTGTACCTGCAGACGACATCGTATAAACCACATTAATCGAACGGTCTTCTCGAATGTTCTAGAACCATTCACTCACCAGTAGCGGCGCACGGACTGCTTGCAGTCACCGAGACGCAGCGGCTGAGAGCAGATCGACTCTGCAAATGTGACGTAGACGTAAGACCAAATGACGCAGACGTAATAAGTGGCGTATCGACTCACGGGGCCTGGGACAGCAGACGTTGTGGTCACTCTGACACTCGTGAGTCGATGGACAGTCGGCGTTGGTGGAACAGCGCTGGTTGGCAGCTCCGATCTAGAGAGGGAGGGATGAGAGAGAGAGAGAGAGAGAGAGAGAGAAAGGGAGAGAGAGAGAGGGAGAGATGAGAGAGAGAGCGAGAGAGGAAGAAAGAGGGAGAGAGGAAGAGAGGAAGAGAGAGGGGGCGCGCACCTTGAGCGGCGTTCCGTAGCTGCACTGCAGCTTGGCACAGAACAGTTCGCAGTCTGCCGACGACTTGAAGTTGTTGTAGTTTCCGAGCGCTCCGTTGTATGTGAACGCGATACAGCGTCCCTGTTCCGCGTCGTAGTAGTAGCGAGACGACGTAGCGTACGCCACTCCGAAGCTCCTCTTGATGCTCAACACTCACTGGTAACCACGCCGGCTCTCGTCGGATGACCTACCTGAACCCGGCGTCGTAGCTGGTAGATCGGAGGAGGTCGACGGGCCTGCCTCCCGCACTCGAGCAGATAGAGGCCACTGTCGGACAACACAGCTGCATAGAACCGACCGTCGTACACTCGAAGTTGGACGTGCACGAAGAAGCGGTCTGGAAGCGGCGATAAGACAACATTCAGACATCGATACGATCGACTACCTGGCAGTTGTTGACGGGTTCGTCCTCGTTCTGGGTCTGGCCAGTGAGGTACTGGGGAGAGCCACGCTTGCAGGCTGGAAGAGAGGAGATGAGAGAGAGAGAGGGAGAGAGAGAGAGAGAGAGGGAGAGAGAGAGAGAGGGAGAGAGAGAGAATGAGAGAGAGAGAGAGAGAGAGAGAGAGAGAGAGAGAGGGAGATGAGAGAGAGGGAGAGAGAGAGGGAGATGAGAGAGAGAGGGAGAGAGAGAGAATGAGAGAGAGAGAGAGAGGGAGAGAGAGGGAGAGAGAGAGGGAGAGAGGGAGAGAGAGAGAGAGAGAGGGAGAGAGAGAGGGAGATGAGAGAGAGAGGGAGAGAGAGAATGAGAGAGAGAGAGAGGGAGAGAGAGGGAGAGAGAGAGAGAGGGAGAGAGAGAGGGAGATGAGAGAGAGAGGGAGAGAGAAAGAATGAGAGAGAGAGAGAGAGAGGGAGAGAGAGGGAGAGAGAGAGGGAGAGAGAGAGAGAGAGAGAGAGAGAGAGTGAGAGAGAGAGAGACTGACTGTCTCTGCAGTAGCTCTCGCAGTGCTCGCGCGTCTTGAAGTTGTTGGGAGACTGGATCTCGCTCTCATCCCACGGATCCCACATGAACTGCTCGCACGTGCCGGTCACGGCGTTGTACCTGAAGCAGGTATCTCCCTCTGTCCCCCTCTCTCCCCCCCCCTCTCTCTCTGTCTCTCTGTCTCTCCCCTACTCACCACCAGCGAGGCCTGACTCCGGCCGGCGCGGCGCTGCCAGCGTCCGCTTCCCTCTTCGGTTGGATACACGTGAAAGCTGCAAGATGCGGGTTGGATGGTATGCTCTCTCTCTCTCTCTCTCTCTCTCTCTCTCTCTCTCTCTCTCTCTCTCTCTCTCTCTCTCACCCTTCCCTCACCTCTGTTAGGACAGCATATTCCGTCTGCCTCCGGATGTATGTCGTACACTCCCTCCATAGCAGTCTTCACATTAGACAGGGCAGACGTGGAGGTGACGCAGTCGAAGATGTCTGCGATGTAGATGCCGTTGCCCTGCTCGAACGGCTCCTGGAGAGAGGGAGGGTTAAAGAAAGAGAAAGAAAGAGAGAGAGAGAGAAAGGGAGGAAGGGAGGGAGAGAGAAAGACGGACCTGTCCGTAAACACAGGCGCCTCCTCCGTTCGCGACGAAGGTGGTGTAGTCCGAGTTGCCAGAGGAGCAGAACTGGAGAGGGTTGATGTGGTCTCCCAGGGCAATCTCGGCATCATCCGGATCGGTCATCGAGGGGTTCCTGAAATTAGAAGATAAGATGTGTTGATTGACAAATCAGTTGATCAGTCACACACCTCAGTTGAGAGACAGGCATGGTGAGTAGATCGTCGTCGTACTCTGGGAGGGGACACTTGGGCACGGGATCGGCGTCCTCGCCAGAGTGAAGAATGCACACCACTCCGTCCCTGCAAAGCCACCGATGACGTCATAGACAAGAGAGGAGGACTTGTGGTTACCTGGTTCGGGACTGGACGTATGGAATGCCGTTCACGTCTTCGGGGCACTCGCACCTCGACTTCTCGCAGCGAGACTCGGGCCACACTGCCGAGCACTGCTCCGCGTACTGACACCCAGACTCTCCAGGGTTCTTCTCTGAACAGCGTATCCATTGATATTGATCGATTATCGATTGACTCACTCAGATAGCAGTATCCCTGGATGGCGACAAAGTTGCTGAGGCAGGTGCAGGTTCCGGTGGAGCAGAACATTCCCTGATAAGGAGGGTTAGAGAGGAGGAGAGAGGGGAGACACTCACCGTGAGGCAGTCTGTGTTGAATGAGCAGAAGTCGGCGACGCGTCCGGATCCCGCGATGCCCTGTCGCTTGTAGCGAACGTTCCCATTCCGGCACTTGCCATCGATGAAGTACTCGCCTTTGCCGCAGATCTGTATGAATGAGTTGGAGAAGGAGCAGGAGCAGGGATTTGGAATGAGCAAAAGGAGAAGAAGCAGCGCCCACCTTCCTCTCAATGACGTTGTGCGTGAGGGAGCAGATAATGAACGCAGACTCGTGCATGTCTGTCTTGCTGCAACGGGGGTACGGTAACAGAGGGTACGGTAGGATGACAAAGTACAGGAGGAACACTTACTTGGTGGCGAGGTCACAGTAGAGGCTTTCCTGTGTGGTCTCCTTGTCGCACTTGTCTCCAGGAAGAGTCAGTTGGCACTTGTCACAGTCATCGCCGATCCTACACGGCGGAAGTGCCGCCAACGCTCCTCCTGCTGATATCGATTGATAGTATCGATTGATTATCGATCGACTCACCTAGGAGGAGAAGTATGGCTGTCCACATTGTAGTGAACACGAGCGGACTGCTGCCGAGTCGGTTGGGTAAACTCCACTTACTGAGACGCTCTCTCTCTCCCCCTTCCCCCCCCCCCCCGCGGGCGACCGCCCCCTGCGAGAGGGAGGAGGGCGCAGAGAAGGAGACAGAGAGGGAGGGGGCAGAGACACGCAGACACAAGAGAGAGTGTTTATCGCCTGAGGGTCTCAATAGCAGTGGGGGAGAGACAACATTGGAACACACGTACAGGATAATCCACATCACGACAATCGAGGGCCAAATAAGGGGTGACTAGTGAGCATACACGGGTTCTGTGCAGAGAATAGGGGACTATGTTCAATATTGTAGATCAGTGGAGATTGCTTGGAGAGAAAGGAGACTTCAAGGCTCGCGTGGGAGACGGCGGTGATCCAATCGCACTGAAAAGAGAAGTCATCAGCTGATCAACCGACTGTTTACTGCCGATCCACCCACCGCATCGTCCGTCGATGGTCGCGTATCCGCGGGGACAGACCGTCTCTCGTTTCCTTCTGGGTGTCTTGGGACAGCATCGCTTGTTCACGCACGAGTGCGTCTTCGGACACCGCTGTTGGGAGGAGCAGACTAGTGGCATCTGAAAGGGAGCGTCATTCTCATTCCTCTCATCTCTCTCACGTTATTCGAGGGGAACAACAGTGGCTGCCCGCCGCCGGGACACTTTCCAGACGCCGACTTGACCGCCTGCCGAGACGACGCCATCTGAAAATGGATTGGATGACGCAAGACGCTGCGTCACGATGCGTCGTCACCTTGACGCAGCACAGGTAGTTTTTGGCTATTTTGCTGTACGTGCACTGACTGGGTCGGGGACACTTGGTCGCCCCGGCACACACGATAGCCTCGCCTTCTCGCAGCTGCGACAGGCGACCGATGCCACACAGGTTGTCTGCAAAGGAGCACTCTCCCTCCTCCCTCTCTCTCTCTCTCTCTCTCTCTCTCTCTCCCCCTCCTCCCTCTCTCTCTCTCTCCCCCTCCTCCCTCTCTCCCTCTCTCTCTCTCTCCCCCCCCTCCTCTCTCTCTCTCTCCCTCTCTCTCTTTTTTCTCTCTCTCTCTCTCTCTCCCTCTCTCTCCCTCTCTCTCCCTCTCCCCCTCTCTCACCGTAACACCGTCCATTGTACCCTGCCGATCCGGCTGGACAGGCGCACACTCCGCCCACGCAATTGGCCCCACTCGTGCACTGCTCGGCTGCCTCGCAGGATGCCCCGATGGAGACTCGCGACAGACACCGCCCCTCCTTCTCGATCTGATCCGGCTCGCAGACCGCACGCGGCTTCACGCATTCGTCGTCCATCTGAATAGGAGACTGGAGATGAGGCTTCCACTTCGCTCGCACCTGTTCCGTTCCCTTGGGACAGCGGCATATCTGCGCTATGCACTCTGATCCGTGGTTGCACTGCGTCGACAGAAGACACGCAGAGCCGATCGAACCGCGTTTTCTAGACGGAAGTGTTCGTGACTGAGTCTTTCACCAATGCAATGCTCACTTGCACTTTCCATTCGTCTGTATCGTATCGGCGGGACACTGCTTCCTCGTGGTTGTCTCAGGGCGGGGAGTGGTCGTGACGGTTGTGGTAGACACAGTCGTTGTTGTGGTTTGCATGGGAAGAATCCCCGGCTGACGACTGAGCATCGGTTTCTTGACGGCACCAGTGCAGCAGATGGTCCGGCCCTGTGACAGACATATCATGTGGCAGAGTGACAATGACATACCCTGGCCTGCTGACAGGTGTATCCCTCGGGGCAAGTGGAGGAGCGGAGGGAACACTCCTTCGGCTGACCGGAGAGGTCGATGAAAGCGACCGAATCGTAAGGACAACCTGGAATGACGTCATTCTCTCTCCCCCCCCCTCTGTATATTTCTTGCCTGCTTTCTGTCCGCAGCACTGGAATTGGCTGTTCTTCTGGCTGAACTGGCAGAAGTATCCAGTGGGGCAGTTGTTCTGTGAGGATGTGCACACCTGCAACACGTACACATCGTACCCTCTTCGTCCATCGTACCGCACGAACCATGGGCGAATCGTTTTCCACGAAAGCCACTTGCTGCCCGGAACAGCCGAATTCTGTAAAGTTGCATTGTGTTTGTGTACAAACAGTTTGTGACGTGTGTTTGTGGAAGTTTGTACAAGGCGCATTCCCGCTGGCGGCTCTCCTCTCAAAGAGACTAAGTGGTCTCCACCCAAAAAGAGACGACAAAGACAAGCAAGCCTCGAGAGTAGCCACCTTGTATGCACTCTTATGAGGGGAGTTGACCTCATCGGATCACGGCACAAGACAAACATATGCACCGTGATACGGTTTATCGATTTATCGATCGGCTGATTGTGTGATTGGTTGTTGTGTGGAATGTGGCGGTGCCGCTTCCGGCTAGGTCACTCCTCAAACAGTATCTTTTGTGGTGAACACCTGTAATCACCGGCCGTGCGTGCAACCAATCAGAGAGAGCGGCGAGGGAGTGTGGTGGGGGAAGAGAGCGCTGACAGACAGAGGGCGGCGAGTTCTTTTTGCAAACATTGCGAGTGGGAGAGAGGGAGAGAGGGAGAAGCAGTGCATTTCGGTGTGGCCTCACACAGGCTCGCACTTAGGGGATGGGGACCAAATGCCCAAAAGGCTACACGGCTCAATGTACACAGTTCTTCTGCTCCTGCTAGTGCTTCTGTTCTCATCTTCCTCCTCGTTATCCTTCTCAACTCTTCTCCACTCCCCCTCTGCTCCTTCTCCTCCACTTAGCCCTCTGTTCCTCCCCCTTCTCCTTCCCCTGCTCCTTCACTCACTCCTTCACTTCTCCTCCTCCCTCACTCACCCCTCTGCTCCTCCTCCTCCTCTTCGATTGGCTCCTTTCCACAGCACTGATATCTCTGGAAGGCGACTGCGAACTGACAAGAGTAGGCAGACGGGCACGGCTTGTTAGCAGGGTTGAACGGATCACACACCACCACCTAAAACGGATAAAATGACGTCATTGCGGTACAGGGTCACCTCTCCGCGCTTTGCGTAGGCGTACTCTCCGGGTGGACAGCCCTCAGTGATGGCGTTGATCTCTCCCTTACAGCAGAAGCCAGTGGACGCAGACTTGGAGGAAGTGTGGCATCTGAGGGAAGAGTAGAGTGAGAAGAGAGGGGGAGGCATCACCTGTATCCGGTGGGACAGGAGACAAATGCGCCCGGAGAGCAGATGCGAGGCATCTTCGTCTTGTCATCCAGAAGGAACTCGGCATCGCCCTTGCAGATGTCTGGAGAGGAGAGGATTGGAGAGAGAGAGAGAGGGAGAGAGAAAGAGAAAGAGGGGAGAGAGGGCGAAGGGGTACTGACTCTTGGCAGAACAGCAGAATCCTTGCAGCACGTCCTTGGACCTGCTCTGACAGGAATACCCATCCTGACATGTGTTCTTAGAGTTCATGGTGCACCTGAAATCCATGGCTCCTTGAAATGCTCAACATTGTTTCATTACCTGACTGGCAGAATCGTTTTGGGTGTGCGGAACAGTGCTCTTCCGTCCGGGCAAACGTCTAAAGGTGGTTCATAATATGTTTGGAATGCTTTTTCATTTTTTCCCATCGAGTCATGCGCGCGGTTCTATTTCAGTCTGTCACCGCGTGTTTTTGTTTGCTCTTCGCACTTTTCTCTTCATATTTCTGTCACGCCCGCGAAAAAATGAGAGGAGCACTCGAAAAAGTCGCAAAACTCAGCGAAAGAGAGGTTCAAGTAGAAAAGAAAAAAAGGAAAGACACGCACTATCGCCGGTGGGAGCACAGCAGTGGTAGCGGTTGCGGGACGAGCTGAAATGGAGATGGAATGAGAAAGAGAGAGAGAGAAAGAGAGAGAGAGAGAGAGAGAGAGAGAGAGAGAGGAGAGAAGAGGGAAGGGAGTACCTGAATCTGCAGAGGAAGTCGGCGGGGCATGATCCGGCCACATGAACTGCACACTCCCGCACACTCTCGTCGAATGGAGAGAGGAACGCGCGCTCTCCCTTCGGGCACACGTCTGAAAGGGGCGTCGTGGGTGGTCTGCATCTTCGTGGGTGGTCCGCAGACCGTAGACCACCCACGATGATGTATCCATCGATCTTCCACTCACCCATGCCGGTGCTTCCACAGCACACATACTGCGAGGTGAGCCCATTGTATCGACACTGGAAGTTGGACGGACAGCTGTTCTTCAGCACGTTGTTGCAGTCATACACCTAGACAGGCATTCTCTCTCTCTCTCCCTCTCTCCCTCTCTCTCTCTCTCTCTCTCTCTCTCTCTCTCTCTCTCTTTCTCTCTCTCTCTACCTTCTTGGTGTTGGCATCCTTGTATGCCACCTCTCCCACCCCACACCCCGCAGAGGAGCAGAAGTTCTGGCAATCGGCCGCCGATCCGAAATTGTTCAGATTGCCGTTGCAGCCTGAATCGAATGACTACCTACACATCATCATAAAAAAGATGGCGCCATATTGAAAGCTGCAGTATTGCGAACTATACACTGTGTTCCTGTACCATTGTACTGGAACGTAGTGCACTCCTTGGTGACAATATTGAAGTAGAAACGCGGCTGCGGCACTTGGAACTGAAAATAGCGATTGATATTTATTATGTGTCGGTTGCAAACCTTGGAGCAGTGGTTGCCTTGCTGTGGCGACTGACTGCAGATGTGAACTGAAAAAAGTTGAGTAGCAGACAGACCTATGGTCATAAAGTGTCCAAAACAGCTTCAGACAAGACAGGTGGGAAAGGTTTTGGAGTGTTCATGTTGTGCGTACCCTTGGTGGGGCAGCAGCGGTAGGCGACCAGTCCGTTGGAGGGGATGGAGATGCAGTCGTGCGTGCCTGGACAGGGCGACGCCTCCCCGCACTCCCTCTGCTGATTGCCGTCCGACCGCAGAGGCTGGCCCCCATTCGGACATCCTGCAGGGACCTGTCTGATGGAAGGAAGGAAGCCATACCTCCAGCTCCACAGTACGTCTCGCACTCCTCCGCAGACAGGAAGTTGTTGCTGTTGCCGTCACAGCCGGCGTACCTTGAAGAGAAGTACTCTCTCTCTCTCTCTCTCTCTCTCTCTCTTTCTCTCTCTCTCTCTCTCTCTCTCTCTCTCTCTCTCTTTCCACCCTACCTGTATGTTTCGCACGCCTGCTTCGAGGGATTGAAGAAGTAGCGGAATGATGAGCCTAGACAAGGATATTTATTATGACGGCATCAGTGTTCCCTTATTACCAGATCCACACGTGACTCCTTTGTCTGAGTTTAGAGAGCAGGTGAACGCTAAAAAAAAGATGAAATAGAAGATAATTGAATTGTGATACGTATTGATTCGTCTTATTTTCTTGCAACTAGGCAGGCTTCTCACCTTTGGTAGGACAGCATCCGTGCGATGTTCCGTCGAATTCGCACACATAGTTCGGCGGACAAGCCAAGCCCTGTAAAAATATGAAACATCTATAAAGATCCAAGTTTCACAACATTAGGGCATTTTTAATCTGCATAAGATCAACAAAAATTATCAAAAACGTTGCATCGGCCGGTAATCGAACCCGGGCCGTCCGCGTGGCAGGCGAGCATTCTACCACTGAACCACCGATGCTAGAAACTAATGATGGCTGAACGGATTACCTTTCGGTTGCACTGCTGGAATACTCCTTCGCGACTGCGATACGCACGACCGTGAGGACACTTGGGCTCAACTGAAATATCAATGACGTCATAACTATAATGATAAGTGGATATACCTCCTACGCCCTTGCACTTGCTCTGGCAGTCTTGCAATTGGGCAAAGTTGTTGTCATTCCCCTGACATCCAGTGTATTGGAATGCTTCGCACTGCCGGCTGGCTGCGTTGTACCAATATCTGCAATCATGCTATGATTTTGGCGATAACGTCATCGCTAACCTCCTTGTAGAAGATGTGCAATCTCCGACGCGCTTCGGCTGTGTGCACAGAGATTCTGATTGACGTCATCAGTGATTATCAATGGAATGATAAACTCACGTGCAGTGGGGCAGCAGACCTTGTGGCTGCTCTGACACTGGTGGGAGGAGGGACAGTCTGTGTTCGCCTCGCAACGCTGCCACTCTTCCCCCATACGAAGGGGCGAGCCGTTCTCGCACACAACTGGTATCGATTGGTTATTGATTGACTGTCTCCTCGACTCACGTTTGGCGCAGAATCCCTCGCAGTCCTGCTTGGTGAGGAAGTTGTTGAAGTTGCCGAGGCCTTGGAAAATGAAGTTGGTGCATCTGTAAAGGGAAAGGGGTCGATCAATTGTGATGGATGGATGGATGGCTTGCTTTGACTCGCCTGCCCAACTCCGAGTCGTAGTAGTAGCGAGTGGAGGGCTTCCTGAAATGTGACTTGCTCTCTCTCTCTCTCTCTCTCTCTCTCTCTCTCTCTCTCTCTCTCTCTCTCTCGTCTACTCACTGTCCCGCTACGAGCACTCCTCTGTCGAATGGCTCCATCGGACGACTGGGGTACGCACGACCGCCGAACGGACTGCAGATGTGGGCTGCAAGAATCAACTCCTTTCCTCCCCCCTCCTTTCCTCCTCCCTCCTCCCTCCTCCCTCCTCCCTCCTCCCTCCTCCCTCCTCCCTCCTCCCTCCTCCCTCCTCCTCCTCCCTCCTCCCTCCTCCCTCCTCCCTCCTCCCTCCTCCCTCCTCCCTCCTCCCTCCTCCCTCCTCCCTCCTCCCTCCTCCCTCCTCCTCCTCCCTCCTCCCTCCTCCCTCCTCCCTCCTCCCTCCTCCCTCCTCCCTCCTCCTCCTCCTCCCTCCTCCCTCCTCCCTCCTCCCTCCTCCCTCCTCCCTCCTCCCTCCTCCCTCCTCCCTCCTCCTCCTCCTCCTCCCTCCTCCCTCCTCCCTCCTCCCTCCTCCCTCCTCCCTCCTCCCTCCTCCCTCCTCCTCCTCCTCCCCCTCCTCCCTCCTCCCTCCTCCCTCCTCCCTCCTCCTCCTCCCTCCTCCCTCCTCCCTCCTCCCTCCTCCCTCCTCCCTCCTCCCTCCTCCCTCCTCCCTCCTCCCTCCTCCCTCCTCCCTCCTACTCCTACTCCTCACCAGTAGTGGGGCAGCATGTCTGCTGGCTGCCGTACATGTGGCATTGGTGGTCCCCCTCCACACTTGCCCCCTCCCATCAGACACTGTCCCACTGGCTGCTCCTCCAATATCATCGACGAACCACGGGTGAACTCCACCGAGCCGCGAGTGCAGCCTGCAAGAGAGACGTAGAGAGGTAGAGGTAGAGAGAGAGAGAGAGAGAGAGGAGAGGGAGAGGGAGAGAGGGAGAGAGAGAGAGAGAGAGAGGTAGAGAGAGGTAGAGAGAGGTAGAGAGGAGGGGAGAGATTCTCACTATCTCGACAGTAGCTCTCGCAGTGTTCGCTTGTTCGGAAGTTGTTGGGAGAAGCTCCCGCAGTCGTAGATGGATCCCACATGAACTGCACACATGTGCCAGTGGCCGCATTGAACCTTCATTTATTGAATGTTTTGATTGATTGGTTGCAATGACGTCACTCACCACCAGCGCGCCACGGACGGCTCGTCTCCGGCTTCCAGCGGCTGGATGCAGACGTACGCTGGAAGGTGGTACTGTATGTGGTGTACGGTACTTGATAATCGCAGGCTGGCACTGCCGGGGCGCGCCTGCATGTGCCGTCCAGACACGAACAGTCTCGGTCTGTTTGTTTTGAGGCGAGATATCAGATATCTGTTTGATTGGCGAGAGATAGCGATCCAATTCACACCCGGTCGGTCTCTACTGACTTGTGTACTTCAGGGAAAGTAAATATTCTATGAATATGCGTACCTCTGCTGTGACAGCAGATTCCGTCGATCGAATCGGCGTATTGATCGAATGTGGTGGATGTGATGAGAGGATGCCGGACACAGTTGAACAGATCGGCTAAAATGATGGGGGGGGGGGGGGGTTCACCCTTCTCTGTAATGTAAAGACTTGCCAATATAGATGTCCTCGTCTCCATTCGGATAGATACACCAAGTACTGCCGTCTCCGCCGTTCGAATTGTGAACTTCAGTCGATGTGGACGTGCAGAGAACAGGCCTGCATACATGCACATCATAGACTACTGTGCACATCACTTACATGTATGTGTTATATGCCAGCGGGTGCGTATCCGGATTGGCCAGCACTGTGGCGGGGTTGGGTTCCTGAAAAGAGGATGGTTCAATCTTCGTGGGTGGTCTCACTTCTCCATGGGCCTCTGGAAGGGGACACGACGGGGGCATTCGGGCGGAAACACACACTGTGCCATCGCGAGTGCTGAAGGAGAGGATGAGGAGGGAAGGGAGGGAGAGAGTGACTGACCGGCTGGCGATCTTCCCATCTGGACACTCGCACACTCCACTGGAGGAGCACTCGGCACCCGGCCACACTGCCTCGCACTGCCGAGACTCGACGCAACCCGCCTCCCCGGGATTCACTTCTGCAACGAACGAGGTACTCTCGAGGAAGAGTCTATACGAAGGAGACTCACTCTGCCAGCAGTGTTGTGCGATGGCGACATAGTCGGATAGACACCCGCACTGTCCACCGGCACAGAACATGCCTCGCTGGCAGTCGGTGTTGAAGGAACACGCGTCGCCCACGCGAGATGCCCCTGCAGGCATGCCACACACAATCATCAATACTGTTGAAGACATCGTTTCAGAATGTAAGCTGTTTTACCTGGACTGCTCCTCTTCTTCCTTCTTTGTTCCACACTCTCATCCTTAGTGCAATCTCTTTCGATCGGATTGAACACCACCGAGGAATCATTCTGCAATGAATTACGGTAGGACAAGCACAGTAACAACTACCGTACCCCCAGACTGCAGTCGAACACTTTCATTTCGTCATTGGCACAGATCAGGTACTTGGAGGGGGTGTATTTGACGATGCTGAAATGCTTACATCACTGGATGGCAAATGACGTCACTCACTTCGTCGCCTCATCGCAGTGATAGTAGGGCATCTTCTCATAGGTGTTGCACGGCTGGCCAACCTAAACATACGTTTTAAGTAGTCTTATACGTTTTAGAAACCGACCTTGATCAAATCGCACTCGTCGCATTTTGCGCCCTCCTCACAATAGGCGAATACCGAGTCGAGAAAGAGGAGTACTGTAACGGATACCTATCTATGAATACTAGTATGAAAACGTACCTATGGGAATAGCGTACCGCATGGCTGCGGCAGTGAGAGGGGGCTGTGAGTGGCTGTGAGAGTGAGAGGGTGATAGGGTGATAATGGATGTGATTTGATAGGGGATGGATATCGCAGTCTGCGGTGACTGTCCCCGCCTGTTTGCTGTTCGTTCGCACTCTCTTCGCACGTCCCTATCACTTCCGCTCGGGATTTGATCCCTCCTTGCGTGTGAAACCGAACCTTGACAGTTTGTTACATGACATGAAAGTGTTGTTCACCCATAACGGAGCTCCCACGTGTATCAG
Source organism: Rhabditoides inermis (assembly GCA_963966185.1). NCBI lineage: Eukaryota > Metazoa > Nematoda > Chromadorea > Rhabditida > Rhabditidae > Rhabditoides > Rhabditoides inermis. Next base: position 96,554 of record CAWZYM010000073.1, on the reverse strand, counting down.
GACACTAAAAAATATAAATAAAATGTACTATTCTGTATTTCCTGGTAAGAAATATTGGAGTGTTTGTCTCAACTGATGAGTGAAAGAAGCGAAATGATTTCGAGTGTCACATGTGTTTTTTTTTTCTGTATCACTGTGCAAATGCAAATGATAACCTTTGTCTTTGAAAAAAGCTGTTGCTTTATCTGCATTATTTACTTGAACGAACTTGTAAGTTTTGATGATGGAGCGATCATCACACAGTGAGTGATGAACAGACCCAGTAGTTTTGGATGACATACAAAGTGAGATTCTCGATATAGTTGTAGTATTCTCCAGCAACTTCTGCCATCTAGCGAGGGCGGGAGATAACCGAGAAAGTCGACCGTTTTCAACCCGTTTTCGTGTTATTCGCAAAGTCAATCGCAGCTGCGGAGATGATGCTACGCGCGGTGGCGGAGAAGAGCGAGCAGTTCGGGCTGAAGATCAACAGGAAGAAGACGTTCGTCATGACGAATGGGCCGAAGAAGAATAAGATCGAGCTGAATGGAGTTGCTGTCGACTACGTGGACAGATTTGTCTACCTGGGACGCGAGCTGAGCTTTCTGTACGACGACGCGGAAGAAGTGAAGCGGAGAGTGCAGAGAGGGTGGAGCGCGTTCTTTCGACACGGATACTTCTTGATGCTGAAAAGGGCTCCGATGAGACTGAAGAGGAGCGTTTTCCGACTGTCGGTGCTGCCCTCGCTGACGTATGGATGTGAGACCTGGAGCTTGAACGTGGACGATCTGAAGAAGCTACGAGGAGTGCAGAGGAGAATGGAGAGAAAGATGCTCGGACTACGGTTGTCGGATCAGGTTCCCTCGCGGGACATTCGACGACGGACTGGGCTGAGAGACGTGCTGTGCGAGATCAGGAGCAGAAAGTGGAAGTTCGCAAGGAAGACGATGATGTGCGACGATGACCGGTGGACAAGACGTGTGCTTGACTGGTGGCCGAAGAAGAAGGGGCTGCGCGGAGCTCCCTATACCGAGTGGACGGACGAGTTCAAGGATACTGTAGCCGATGATGACCCGAGTGCCCCGAAGGACGATTGGAGACGAATTGCGATGAACGCAAACCCGACGAGATGGATGAAGCTTACCTCCCGGCGCTATCAACTTGAGAGCTAAACACTTTATCATATGATGCGATACCGGATAAATGATTTGATTTGATTTGATTTGATTTCAACCCGAACCCGCCGGTATACGGTAGTTTTGCGTTCAGGGTAGTTCGGGTTTTTTTTCAAATGAGCTCCCCGATACAGTAGTGGGATGCAGTTCACTAACTGTTTTTAAACATCATCCAAATTGTAAAATGATACTTTTGTCTGTTCGTATATGTTTCGACTTGATCACTATTCACATTATTTTGCTCCGAGATAGATGTCTATCGCTCTATAGTGAAGTGTGAAGTATTGAATGCGCGGGAAATACTAGAGATTTGAAATCACCTTTGTTGCGCACTCACCTCACTTCATCGTTTCCTGTATTGTATTAGTTTTCTTCTGTGTTATTTCCTTCTATTATTTTACCACGACGTTTTGTACAACCTCATGTTTGCATAATATACAGTTGATTTATCTTTCTATGGATTTTCTCTCTGAGTTTATTATCGTCATCATCACATAGCGAAATTGGTTCATAAATCAAATTAGCACATAATATGTACAAGCGCGTTTCATCATATCCTATTCGTTTCTCCTTATTGTTGCGCGGCGTTGACGAAGTCGGCTAGTCTGTCGTTGGTGTTCTTTGCATTGCAGAAGAGTTGGTCGAGTTTCAGTCCACCGGTGTTGTTCTTCCTCTTTCTCGAAGGCGCCTCTGCCTCGTCTTCTTCCGACTTGACTCGCAGCTTCTGAAACACGTTGTTGTTCCCTCGCATTGCCTTTGTGCCACTACCACTTACTTGATAATTGAGCGCCTCTCGCACTTCCTTCCTCGTATACCCCAGCTCCAGCAGGTTGTATGCGTACCCGATGCTTTTCAGGGTGTCGTTAGTCCTACAAGTATTATGGGAGTGCGACTTCACATAACTATGTGTTCATGTGTATCGTACGTTGTGGATAGGTAGTTTCCGAAGGCGACATCCGAGCTGTCTTCCTCGCTCGCCTGCTGCTTGTGACTCGTGTAGCTGCGGTTCAACTGCAATACCGGACTTTGGAATCGATTCTCGCCACGTTGCTATTTGTGTTGTATGTCCATAGTCTTCTCCTCTCGCAATCTTGTGATGATCACGCTGATAAGCGTCGCACTGTGCCTGCGCCGCAGCGTTATCATGGATTTTGACGTGCCAGTCTCGCATATTATATGGACGGCGATAGAGATTAGATGATGAAGTCGTGTGAGCAAAAGAAAGACACAGATAGCGCCGGCTGATCGAACCATTTGCCGAAAAAGGTCGCTTTGGACTTTGACATTGACTCACCTCGGCCACCTCGTCATAACGGAAACCGATGTAGAGCAAGTCGGCGCACCGGGTTACCGGCAGCCTCTGAGTGGTGTCAGGAGAACGCACCTCCGGGCTCAGACGGTCAGGTCCGGGAGAAAACTGAATAGAGCAGAGATGATGAAGCCGAATATGGATATGACCATTAATGTTGCTTTCTCACCGCCGGCATGGCTCCAAAGGGAGAGAGGGTTGAGAGAAGGTTGATGTTCATGAGATCACCGCGAGGTTCAAACATGGGCTGCGAATTGACCGGCTCGAACTTCTGAAACACAAGATCAGTTTATGATAGGTGTTCAATCAAACGGGCCTCCTTGTTCTGCTTGAGACGGTTCTTCAATGACGCTCTCTGTATGTCGGCTGCCCGACATACTCGGTCGAACAACATCTCCTTTTGAGGACCAAGAACCTTGCCCAGCCTAAAATAGATTGACAATGAGTCATTGACTCTTCTACAACTCACTCGTGAATGGTGCGCAGTTGCTCGAATGTGATTGCTGTCTTGGCGTTGACCGAGCTCTCCTTCTGCTGCCGAATGTCCCTTTCCAACTGCGAAATCTGCTCCTCAAAGTTCTGATACAACGAGAGAAGATCCTGGCTGAAATGCTCGGTAACATCATGAATTGCAATCACATTAATAAAACTTACTCTGCAAAGTCGGTCTTGACATCGACGACGGGGAAGGGCGATTTCATTTCGGACACGGGTTGGAAGTCGGGTGCCTGTAGAGTAGAGAGTGAGTGTGGAAAGCGTCATTCATGGAATAGTGCATGTGAACGTACCTCGGATGCGCTCGACTCGAAGAGATTATCATTCATCTTCATCGATGCCTATGTGGAAATGCAAGTGGAATGAGTGGTCCGAGCCCGCTCTGCCAGCTATATAATATGAATTTGAACGATGAATCGACCCCTATCAGCTATTAGAAAGCGTCTTATCAGAAATCGACCAGCTCAAACCGCCGCATGATAATGGCTATGATGCTAGGAGAGTGAGTGAGACGCTGGAGCCATGTGAAACGGTTCTGATAACTTTTTTATCCGGGGTCGACACTGCTTCATTAGTTTCCAGCTTGATCGATTTTCGAAAGCAAGTGCGGTGAATGACCTCTACAAGCTTATCTAATCATCACACTCCCACATACCCAGGCGATTTCACACACAGTGGTGTTGCCCACTGTTTACCCGGTTCGTATTAAATTCATGTTTAGAGCTGCATCACGTTTCTCCGACTAATTTTTATGCCACTTTTTTCATGTGTACGCTATATGCGCTCTATCTCGGTTGTATGCATTTCTCTCATTTGTATTCCAGAATGGCGGATCCCCCGGAGATGACAGTGGATCTGTCAGATTGCGAGATGCAAGTGTGTGATTCTGAGGAGGACGGGCTGCGTCCCACATTCAACCCCCTCGCACAGAGATCTGTGAGCGCCTCCCTCCCTTCCCATCAAACTCGTACTTGCAGGTCTCGACGACCACTGTCGTCCCGGCCATGCATCTATCATGGCACAACATCAACGCATACGTGCGTCGACATATTGATTGATTGCCTGATTGTTGATGATTCAGGCGGAAGATGAGACTGCGGGTTACTCGAACCCCTCGTATTTCGATGACGAGTCTCCTGTGAAGAAGACGCAGCACAAGGACATTCTCAGGAATGGTAGGTGTGGGTACGGTAGATCGTGTTAGTTCAACCATTTATGTAGTGTTCGGCGCGGCTCGTCCGGGCGAGGTACTGGCTATGATGGGATCGAGTGGGGCGGGCAAGACCACCCTCCTCAATGTACTCACCAGAAGGAACATGGGAGTCGTCAAAGTCGACGGCGCTGTCAAGGTGAGATTTGATTGAATAGATTTATGAGAGTTTGGTATTGATCTCGGGTAGTTGGCAAATGAGGGAGAGGTTGAGGGAGAGAGATTATTGACGTGATGTATGTATCGATTGATTACAGATCAATGGTCTGCGCGTCGACCGTGAGTACATGTCGAAGATCTCTGCCTATGTGCAGCAAGATGACCTCTTCATCGGAGCCCTCACTGTCAGGGAGCACCTCATGTTCAATGTAAGAGTTATTTTCCAAATATGTTGATTTATCGATTGATAGGCTCGTCTTCGTATGGGTCGGCGCTACTCGGAGAAGGATATGCTCCGGAGGGTGAAGATGACCATGAACGAGGTGCGAGTGCTTTGTGTTGTGTTGATGTTGAGCCTACTAGTTGTAGCTGGGTCTGTCGAAGTGTGCGGACACTCCCATCCGTTGTTCTGGCAGCAAGAGCCTCTCGGGAGGAGAGAAGAAGCGACTCGCCTTCGCATGCGAGGTCAGGGAAAGGGAGAGAGAGGGGGATGGAACCCAGGCCCTTCCAGATTCTCACCTCACCGCCCATTCTCCTCTGCGACGAACCGACGTCGGGACTCGATTCGTTCCTCGCTTTCCAAGTCGTCCAGGTGTGTCAATTGCCTTTGTCTTCTCATTGATGATTGTAGGTTCTTCGCAATCTGGCGCACCGCAAGGGCATGTGTATAGTGCTCACCATCCACCAGCCGAGCAGTCAGGTGTTCGAGCTATTCGATCGGTCAGTCCATGTCCATCCAGGTTGTTCTTGATGTGTTGAATTCCCTTCAGTGTATACATGATGGCGGAGGGTCGCGTCGCGTTCTGCGGCACTCAACAGGAGGCTGTCAACATGTGGCAGCGGTCAGACAGCTATTGATTCGTATCGATCGATTGATGGATTGCAGGATCAATCTGCCCGTTCCCCGCAACTTCAACCCCGCCGACCACTTCATTGCAACTCTGGCTGTACAACACGATAAGCACACGGAAAGGAGGAGGACCGAGATCAATGTGAGGAGATCGATCGATATATCGATTGATTGATTTCAGCGCATCTGCGACGAGTACCAGCATTCTGACATTGGCAAGGAGCTGGAGACGGAAGCGAGGACGAGTGATCAGATTGGAACGGTGAGAGGGGAGAGAGAGAGAGAGAGAGAGAGAGAGAGAGAGTTGTGTGTTTTGAGGAGGAGAACACGTCTAGCAGTGGTCAGTGGCGCGCGGAGCAGATACACGAGAAGTATGGGGCCAAGTACAGGGCTAGGTATGTATTATGTATGATACGGATATTTCATAAAACATACTGAAGTATCGCAAAAGGCAAATGTTCTATGGGTTTTGGTACTTGATGTGGTTTCAGTTGGTGGCAGCAACTGCGTGCTCTTGTGTGGCGGAATGGGAAGGCGGCTATTCGCGATCCTACTGTCATCAAGGCACAACTGGCTCAGACTGTGGTGGGTGAGAAAATCACGAGAAAATATCGACACTTTGAATTCTAGATGTGTTGTTGTGAGTTTTTAGAGGCTCCGAAATGTATTGATTCTAGCTAATCGCTGTGATGACTGGTCTCATCTACTTGGCGACCCCCGTGGAACAGGCGACTATCATGAACATCAACGGAAGTCTCTTCGAGAACATCTGCAACATGAACTTCCTCTTCCAATTCGTCATCGTCAGGGTGAGTGAAGGGAGGGGGGAATAGGGGTGGAGAAGGAAGTATAGGTGGATGGGAACGATCTCATCCTCCGTTTGAGACCATTGTGGTCGAGTTCCCTGTGTTCATTCGGGAGCATCATGGGAGACTCTACAGGACCAGCACCTACTTCCTGGCCAAGAACATTATCGAGGTGAGAGAGAGGGAGAGAGAGGGAGATGATAAACTGGTAGATTCAATCCTCTTTTCAGATCCCGCAGTACTGGCTGCAGGCGAGCATCTTCTGTACCATCCTATACTGGATGAGTGGTCTCTACCCTTCTGCCGACGCATTCGGAGCATACCTTCTTGTATCTCTCGCCACCCAGGCTGCTGCTCTCTCTATCTGTCAGTATCCGCATGTTCTCATTGTGTTTTGACTTTGTACTGTGTGAGATCTGGAATTACTACTATCACCCTCACTTTCCTGCCGGAAGGTCAACCCACAGAACTGTGTGGATTGTGTGTGAGAAGCGTATTGTGTGTGAAGGGAGGATAGTGTGTGACGATGCCTGTGTTCAGCGTATCTGTGTTCGTGTGTCTTCTCTCAGCTGTCGACTGCCCTCGCCGTTCTCCCCCTCTTTGTCGTCCCTCTCCTCGCCTTCGGAGGATTCTTCATCAACTCGGTCAGTCGCGGGATTCTAGGGTTACTGTACACTGTATGTTCAGGACACTCTTCCGGTATACTTTGTTCCCCTCAAGTACTTGTCGTACTTCAACTATGGCTACGAGAGTCTGGCTATCAATGAGTGGAGTCGAGTGGACGATATTCCGGGTGGGTGAGGGAGGGAGAGAGGGGAGATGGTTATCGATTGCAGGCTGCAACCCTCGCAATCGCACGCTGGCTCCGTGTCTTCCGACGGGTTCTGATGTGCTGGCCTCCCTGTCCTTCAACACCTCCCATATGTGGCGCAATGTGGCTGCTCTGGTTGGAATGAGTCTCCTCTTCCGACTCGCCGCTTATGCCGCTCTTCGATACAGGGCCAGCAAGTACTGATCACCCACCTACTCATTACATGATTACGTCACTGTTGGATACTACAACTTTTTGTTTCAGTTCTTTCCCCCCAGATTTTCACATACTGGTCCGTTTTATCACGTTTGATTTTTGAAGTTGTATAGTTTGTTGCAGAGTTTTATCGGAATAACATGATGTTGGCTGTGTGCTGTTGTGGATGGATGTGAGGGAGGAGCGAACAGGGCTTATCTGGTCGCGCCTCTCCCCTGCCTCTCTTTTGTCTTATCTGGCTACAGACAACTTCGTGACTATAGGCAGTTTTGAGTGCATTGACGTGGCTTATCTGTGGTTATTGGTGAGAGTTGAAGGTTCAAAGTGGTGATAGAGTGTGACACGAGAAATTTGTAACCGGATCGTTGCAATGGATGTTGCGATGACAGGAGTCTGCGAGTAACAGCCACTTGGGAAAAAATAAACTGGAAACAAGAAGGCGATCGAAGTACAGTCGATTCAAGCACATTCATGATGATTCGATATACGCATAAGATTTGGATCGAACTTGTATAGTTTGTGTCAGCGTTTAATCGGAATGATATGATGTGGGCTACTGTGGATCGATCGATGCAAGGGAGCAGGGCTTATCTGGTTTTCTCTTTCTCTCTCTCTCTCTCTCTCTCTCTCTCTCTCTCTCTCTCTCTCTGTCTCTCTGTCTCTCTGTCTCTCTCTCTCCCTCTCTTTGTGTTTATCTGACTACAACTTCGTGTGGAATGGTAGTTTTGAGTGGATTGACGTAGCTTATCTCTGGTGATCGGTGAGAGTTGAAGGTTCAAAGTGGTGATAGGAATGAGAAATTTGTGATCGGATCTTTGCTATGAAAATATGATTAGTGACATGACATGAGCCGACAAGTTGTGAGTAGTAAACGAGTTGTGAGTAGTAAACGAGTATACGAGTTGTGACAAGTTGTGAGATTTTTCACAAAAAATTTACGGAAAAATTACAAAATTACATTCATAAAAGTAGTTCAAAAATAGTGAATTAGACTGACCGAAAATGTTGATCAAAATGTATACACAATAGGAATGTTCATGGACTTCGTGGTACATTCGATAGGTGAGTGGTTGGTAAGATCTACATACAAGAAATGTGACTTTAAAAATTTGTTTGTTATTTAAGCGATCGATCCGTGTACCGTATGGGTGGATTGATGGCTGGTGAAGATGACAGGCCTGCAGGCTTATCACGTATCTCTCCCCTTGTCTGTTCACCACCGAACTTCGGCAGTTCACGGCTTCATCTTTCGACCAGCTACTGTGAGATAAGAGAGGGCGATAAAAGGAGATAGGAGAAGAAGGGGGAACAGAGGGCTCCCATTGTGGAGACATGACCATCAAGACTGCCATGGAAGAGAAGAAGGAGAGAAAGGACTCGCTCGAGAGCAACCGCGTCGATGTGCCCGACTACCCCGATGTGAGTCTCCCTCTCTCTCTCTCTCTCTCTCTCTCTCTCTCTCTCTCTCTCTCTCTCTCTCTCTCTCTCTCTCTCTCTCTCTCTCTCTCTCTCGCTCTCGCTCTCTCTCTCTCTCTCTCTCTCTCTACTCTTTGTGTACTTGATTGTGTTTCAGTCGAAATGGATCGACTGGCGCAAGCTGTATGCGTACACTGGACCCGGTTTTCTGATGAGCATCGCCTACTTGGATCCGGGAAACATCGAGAGTGATTTGCAGTCGGGAGCCATGGCCCAGTATAAGGTGGGAGAAGAAGGAGAAAGTGAGAAATGAGCCGTTGCGTTTTCAGTTGATCTGGGTTCTGCTGGCTGCCCATGTGTTGGGTCTTCTACTGCAGAGACTGGCAGCCAGACTGGGCATTGTCACTGGACAGCACATGGCTGAAGTGGCACACTCATACTATAGCAGGGTAGGAGGGAGAGAGAGAGAGAGGGAGAGAGAGGGAGAGAGAGAGAGAGAGAGAGGGAGAGGAGGAGGAGGGGGAGAAAGGGAGAGAGAAAGGAGGGGGAAAGGAAGAGAGGAGGAAAAGAGGGAGAAAGAGAGAGCGAGAGAGAGAGAGAGAGAGAGAGAGAGAGAGAGCGAGCGAAGAGAGGGGGGGAGAGAAAATAGAGAGGTAGCCATATTTTCAGTGGCCTCGCGTCATCCTGTGGGTTATGGTGGAGATTGCAATCATTGCATCGGATATGCAGGAAGTGATTGGAACAGCCATCTCTCTGTATCTGCTCAGCAACGGAGTGTGAGTAGAGAGAGGAAAAGAGAGAGAGAGAGAGAGAGAGAGAGAGAGAGAGAGAGGGGGAGGGAGGGAGGGAGGGAGATGGAGAAAGAGATGACGTCACTTCAGGATTCCTCTCTGGGCGGGTGTGTTGATCACCATCCTCGACACGTTCTCGTTCCTGTTTTTGGAAAAGTATGGAGTGCGGAAGTTCGAGTTCTTCTTTGCTTTCCTCATCACTTGCATGGCTGTCACATTCGGATACGAGTTCGTCAAGAGCAAGCCCGACGCGGTAGGTGGAGATTGTGTTCTGTTATTGATTGATTATTGATTTATTTATTGCAGGGCGAGCTATTCACTGGTATGTGGCTTCCGTGGTGCACAGACTGCGACCAGAGCCAGATCCTGCAGGTACGATTGTTTGTTAAATCAAATAGCAATTACAGTGTGTTATAGTTTGAAATGCAAAGGGTACTTTCAGGCAGTGAGTATCATCGGAGCAGTGATCATGCCTCACAATCTGTACCTTCACTCGGCTCTTGTCAAGGTATGTCTATTTTCTAATTATTTGGATGTATTGTATCATATATTAGAAATGACTTGTGTGGCTGTATAGAGTAGCGATAAGTGCTGTGTTATTTGTGGAATCATGTAGTGTGTAGTCGTTTTTGATGTGTGGATTCTGTATCGTCACCACGTGATGCCGAGTCAGGATGTGGTGAGTGGAGAGAGAAGGAGGGCAAGATGGGGAGAGGGGAGGGGAAGAGAAAGACGAACCAGGATGTGGTGAGTGGATTAGAGAGAAGGAGGGGGAGATGGGGAGAGAAAGGGAGGGGAAGAGAAGGACGAATCAGGATGTGGTGAGTGGAGAGAGAAGGAAGGGGGAGATGGAGAGGGGAAAGAAAAGTACGAACAGGATGTGGTGAGAGGAGAGAGAAGGAGAGAATGGGGAGAGGGGAGGGAAGTAGAAAGACGAACCAGATGTGGTGAGTGGAGAGAGAAGGAGGGGGAGATGGGGAGAGGGGAGGGGAAGAGAAGACGAACCAGGATGTGGTGAGTGGAGAGAGAAGGAGGGGGAGATGGGGAGAGGGGAGGGAAGAGAAAGACGAACCAGGATGTGGTGAGTGGAGAGAGAAGGAGGGGGAGATGGGGAGAGGGGAGGAGAAGAGAAAGACGAACCAGGATGTGGTGAGTGGAGAGAGAAGGAGGGGGAGATGGGAGAGGGGAGGGGAAGAGAAAGACGAACCAGGATGTGGTGAGTGGAGAGAGAAGGAGGGGGAGATGGGGAGAGGGGAGGGGAAGAGAAGGACGAACCAGGATGTGGTGAGTGGAGAGAAAAGGAGGGGGAGATGGGGAGAGGGGAGGGGAAGAGAAAGACGAACCAGGATGTGGTGAGAGGAGAGAGAAGGAGGGGGAGATGGGGAGAGGGGAGGGGAAGAGAAGGACGAACCAGGATGTGGTGAGTGGAGAGAGAAGGAGGGGGAGATGGGGAGAGGGGAGGGGAAGAGAAAGACGAACCAGGATGTGGTGAGTGGAGAGAGAAGGAGGGGGAGATGGGGAGAGGGGAGGGGAAGAGAAAGACGAACCAGGATGTGGTGAGAGGAGAGAGAAGGAGGGGGAGATGGGGAGAGGGGAGGGGAAGAGAAAGACGAACCAGGATGTGGTGAGTGGAGAGAGAAGGAGGGGGAGATGGGGAGAGGGGAGGGGAAGAGAAGGACGAACCAGGATGTGGTGAGTGGAGAGAGAAGGAGGGGGAGATGGGGAGAGGGGAGGGGAAGAGAAGGACGAACCAGGATGTAGTGAGTGGAGAGAGAAGGAGGGGGAGATGGGGAGAGGGGAGGGGAAGAGAAAGACGAACCAGGATGTGGTGAGTGGAGAGAGAAGGAGGGGGAGATGGGGAGAGGGGAGGGGAAGAGAAAGACGAACCAGGATGTGGTGAGTGGAGAGAGAAGGAGGGGGAGATGGGGAGAGGGGAGGGGAAGAGAAAGACGAACCAGGATGTGGTGAGTGGAGAGAGAAGGAGGGGGAGATGGGGAGAGGGGAGGGGAAGAGAAGGACGAACCAGGATGTGGTGAGTGGAGAGAGAAGGAGGGGGAGATGGGGAGAGGGGAGGGGAAGAGAAGGACGAACCAGGATGTGGTGAGTGGAGAGAGAAGGAGGGGGAGATGGGGAGAGGGGAGGGGAAGAGAAAGACGAACCAGGATGTGGTGAGTGGAGAGAGAAGGAGGGGGAGATGGGAGAGGGGAGGGGAAGAGAAAGACGAACCAGGATGTGGTGAGTGGAGAGAGAAGGAGGGGGAGATGGGGAGAGGGGAGGGGAAGAGAAGACGAACCAGGATGTGGTGAGTGGAGAGAGAAGGAGGGGGAGATGGGGAGAGGGGAGGGGAAGAGAAGGACGAACAGGATGTGGTGAGTGGAGAGAGAAGGAGGGGGAGATGGGGAGAGGGGAGGGGAAGAGAAGGACGAACCAGGATGTGGTGAGTGGAGAGAGAAGGAGGGGGAGATGGGGAGAGGGGAGGGGAAGAGAAGGACGAACCAGGATGTGGTGAGTGGAGAGAGAAGGAGGGGGAGATGGGGAGAGGGGAGGGGAAGAGAAAGACGAACCAGGATGTGGTGAGAGGAGAGAGAAGGAGGGGGAGATGGGGAGAGGGGAGGGAAGAGAAGGACGAACCAGGATGTGGTGAGTGGAGAGAGAAGGAGGGGGAGATGGGAGAGGGGAGGGGAAGAGAAAGACGAACCAGGATGTGGTGAGTGGAGAGAGAAGGAGGGGGAGATGGGGAGAGGGGAGGGGAAGAGAAAGACGAACCAGGATGTGGTGAGTGGAGAGAGAAGGAGGGGGAGATGGGGAGAGGGGAGGGGAAGAGAAGGAAAGACGTACAGACGTATGCGAGAAAGAGGGCGATAGAAGAAGATGAAGAGGTTGTAGTTGGACATCTGTCACAACACGGACAATGGAATGCCGAGCTTCTACTTGGATGTGTATTCGAATACCACCGACGCAGCTCAGAGTGACATCTACCATGCTGGAATTTACCTCGGTACTGCCACCCTTATCTAGCTCTCTATCTCTATTATTTCCAGGTTGTTCGTTCGGGGTGTTCGGTCTGTATGTGTGGGCAGTGGGTATTCTGGCGGCCGGGCAGTCTTCCACTATGACTGGCACCTATGCCGGTCAGTATGCGATGGAGGGATTCATCCGACTAGACATTCCCAAGTGGCAGAGGGTGCTCATCACCAGGTGAGAGAGACCACCCACCATGAACACGAGAGAAATGTGAGGGTTTGTAGAACCCTGGCTATCGGCCCCACTCTTCTCGTGACAATCTTTGCGGGAGGAATGGACAACATTTCTGCGATGAACGACTTCCTCAACTGTGTGCAGATGCTGCAGCTCCCATTCGCACTCATACCCATACTCACATTCGTGGCTGACAGGAAGATCATGATGAAGGAGTATGTGTGCAGTGGGTGAGTACATAGAGGGGGGAGGGGAGGGAAGGGGAGCGAAGAGAGAGAGGAGGAGGAGAAGATACAGAGAAGGGAGGAGAGAGAGATTTGCGTTTCAGAGTGCAGCAGTGGCTCTGTTTCGCTGCGTCTATCCTCGTCATTCTGATCAACATGTACTTTATGTACTGTTGGATCGGAGACGAGTTTGGATATACTGTGTGGTCGATCATTGTGACAATCGTGATGGGAGTCATCTACTTTGCCAGTATCTTCTACCTGGTAAGAAGGAAGAATTTCGAAAGAAAAAAGATAATAAACGTGTGTTTTCAGATGTTCTATTGTCTTGTAGCGATGAATGTTCTTCCGGAAAGCACATATTCGGTGAGTGATCTTTGTGGGTGGTCTCTGTAATCGTGGGTGATCCTTTCAGCGTTGGGCGCCCTCTCCTGCATATGAGAACTTCGATGCTCCCTGGCAGCTCGCCGTAACTTGCGACTCCGTCAATGTACAGTAATCAACGATAATCTACAGTATACCCTCCACCAAATCGACGATCTCACGCGTTTTTGTAACAGAATCTTTATCGAACATTAAGTGTAAAATGATTAATCTTGATTTCGTTATGAGTTATGAATTACAATGTTTTGTGTAAGAAACGGGGAGTTCACTTCTTCAATCTGTTAGATTTTCTACTGGCGTTTGTGGCTGTCTCGGAACTCGGCTTCTCAGTGCTGATAGTCGCAGGGCACTTCGAGAAGGTCGTAGACGTCTTCTCAGAAGAAGGCCCCTTCTCCGAGCTCATCCTATCACTGCGCGACGACCTCCGAGAGTTGCGAGACTTGATCGATTCGTCTTTGAGTGGCTGTTCCCGTGACTCGACCGACACTGCTGGCATGAAATCGCGAGACAGTGGCTCCGTGGGCTGGTCCTTGCGAGCCGACAGCTCGATAGTGTGTTCAGTGGAGGGCTCGGCCTTCCTCGCACCACGCGACACTTCTTCGGTTGTGCCCTCTGTGCGCTGCTCGCGAGACATGGGCTCGGTGGATCCGAGAGAGGCGAGCAGGCGACGGCGGCGCACCACCGCAGGCTCCTCACGAGACACCTCCATCGACACAGACTGCATCTCGCGACGCACACGCTTCTTCACCAGCGGATCCCGACTGCCCTACAAGGAAGACGACTAAGTGGATGAGAGGCTTGATTTACCTCGATGGAGAGAGCAATTGGAGCAACTGTCTTCTTCTCTGCAGGAGCCGCACTGTCGTAGCTGGCTTCGATCGTTCTCTGAAAGGCTGGTAGGAGGATAATGAGTGAGTGGATACCATGTGTTCGAATGGCTCTCCGCTCTTCATCTGTTTCGACCGCTCCTCTTTCCTATGTACGGCTGCTGCCTTGTCCTTCTGGATGAAGATCGCCCGATGGATCTGCGACTGTTCCCGAGTCGCGATGTACTCCATGTATTCGTGCCTGAAACGTGCATGTGGATGTCATATCTAGTCAAATAACTTTTGGCTACTCACTCGTCTCCTTGTCCCACGACCATCATGATTGCAGAAGAGACGAAGATAAAGAAGTCAATGAGGGCTGCGGTGGAGACATAGGCGACAGTGAGCTTGAAGACATCTAAGAAGTTGGTGAGGGAAACGAAGGGGTGAGATGTGAAAGGAAAACCTACCACAGTGGACGAGTGTTAGTCGTTCAGTGCGCGCCCAAACAGGCACTCCTGAAGACTTCGTGAAACCGTTGCACTCTTTGTAGATGCGAGGTACATAGGCAATCGCAAGACCGGTAGACGTCACTATCACCGCCATCTGAAGGCGAAGTCATCTCTCTCGCTCTCTCTCTCTCTCTCTCTCTCTCTCTCTCTCTCTCTCTCTCATCTTCCCATCTTCGTTATTTTTCCAGTCCCTCAGGCACCTTGAATACGAGGAACGCTCTCATGAGTTTCAGAAATCCTCTGTCGAATGCGATTATGTAGATTACAGACATGATAAGCTCCAAAATCCCGAAAGATATCAGTGCTGTTTTATCATGGCGGGGATTGGTGGCCGATGTCTGAGATTCATTTATTAGAGACAGCACGAAGATTGAACTTACCATAAGCAGAGTGTACACGCTCAGAAACAACTGCAGAAATATGCACGATGATGTGCACAGCTGAAGTTGTTCATCAGTTTCAAAAAAACATGCATAACATACCCGCAGAAAACCCATTTTATGAAACGACCATATGTGTTGCCTCCTGGAAAAAGAATGATCTCTTTTTTCTACGAACATAATTTGTCAGGTAAAATGACGATATACGACGTTTTCAACAAAAAAAACTTTTTTAGATAAAATTAGACAGTTTCCTCTTGCCAAATATTATGTGTTCCCGCAACTTTCTTTTCAAAACACTGGCCCCAACGCGAATAGAGTATACGGTATCGTTTTTTCTGTTCGAAATCTAGCCTAAAATTTCTGCAATAAGGATATGAGCCGCACCTTCCACATCATCCAACTGTTCATGTGCTTATTTGTTATTTATTTTGTTTATGTAATTTTTGTGTTTGTTGTGTGGCACACACTCATTTATTTGCTCACAATCGATATTTTTACATGAATATTTTATTGTCTTCCGCAATTTTCGAAATGCTCCTGCTTTTTGTATGTCTCGTTTAGGTGATATACATTTGTGGTACTCGAGTAATGTGAGTTACAATAATGTAATTTGTTCCAGGTAAACAACTGAATCGAGATGGGCAAGGAGAAGACTCATATCAACATCGTCGTCATCGGACACGTCGACTCCGGAAAGTCGACCACCACTGGTCATCTTATCTACAAGTGCGGTGGAATCGACAAGCGTACCATCGAGAAGTTCGAGAAGGAGGCCCAAGAGATGGGAAAGGGGTCCTTCAAGTACGCCTGGGTGCTCGACAAGCTGAAGGCCGAGCGTGAGCGTGGTATCACCATCGATATCGCTCTCTGGAAGTTCGAGACCTCCAAGTACTACGTCACCATCATCGATGCCCCTGGACACCGTGACTTCATCAAGAACATGATCACCGGTGCGTTTTCTTATACGTTAGTTAATAGTAGCTCCTATCTGCCATACAGTGTTGACTTTTTTTAGTCGATTTCTGTGCCAATTAGGTAGCAATAGTAAAATGCAGTAATCTGTTACTATGTTGTTCAAAGATATCGTACTTCGTACGCTGCAAACATTTGAACCTTTTTTTCAGGAACCTCTCAGGCTGATTGCGCCGTGCTTGTTGTTGCTTGCGGAACTGGAGAGTTCGAGGCCGGAATCTCCAAGAACGGACAGACTCGCGAGCACGCTCTTCTCGCCCAGACCCTCGGTGTTAAGCAGCTTATTGTTGCTTGCAACAAGATGGACTCGACCGAGCCTCCTTTCTCTGAGGCCCGCTTCACTGAGATCATGACTGAGGTAATTTCTAGTTTAACGTAATGTATCGGATTCTTCCTTTTTCAAATTCAAATGTATAGCTCCTATCTGCCATACAGTGTTGACAAATTCCTAGTCGATTTCTGTGCCAATTAGGTAGCAATATTAAATAGCGGTTATCTGTTATTCTATTGTTCACAAATAGGGTACTTCGTACGCTGCAAATAATTATTATTTGAATTTCAGGTGTCTTCGTTCATCAAGAAGATCGGATACAACCCCGCTACCGTGGCCTTCGTGCCCATCTCTGGATTCAACGGAGACAACATGCTCGAGGCCTCCACCAACATGCCGTGGTTCAAGGGATGGTCCGTTGAGCGCAAGGAGGGTAACGCCTCCGGAAAGACCCTCCTCGAGGCTCTTGATGCCATCATCCCTCCTCAGCGCCCCACTAACAGGCCGCTCCGTCTTCCCCTCCAGGATGTGTACAAGATCGGAGGTGCGTAAATAGTGCATCTTTGTGATCACTTTTTATGTTATGTATTTCAGGAATCGGAACCGTTCCCGTCGGACGTGTTGAGACTGGAGTCATCAAGCCGGGCATGGTCGTCACCTTCGCTCCCCAGAACGTCACCACTGAGGTGAAGTCCGTCGAGATGCACCACGAGTCTCTCCCTGAGGCTGTTCCCGGAGACAACGTTGGATTCAACGTCAAGAACGTCTCCGTCAAGGATATCCGCCGTGGATCCGTCTGCTCTGACTCCAAGAACGACCCCGCCAAGGAGTCCCGCGCTTTCAACGCCCAGGTCATCATTATGAACCACCCTGGACAGATCGCAAACGGATACACCCCCGTGCTCGATTGCCATACCGCTCACATCGCCTGCAAGTTCGCTGAGCTGAAGGAGAAGGTTGACCGTCGTTCCGGAAAGAAGGTTGAGGACTTCCCCAAGTTCCTCAAGAACGGAGACGCCGGAATCGTCGAGCTGGTCCCCACCAAGCCCCTGTGCGTCGAGTCCTTCACTGACTACGCTCCTCTTGGACGCTTCGCCGTTCGTGACATGAGGCAGACCGTCGCTGTCGGAGTCATCAAGTCCGTCGACAAGTCTGATGGAGGTGGCAAGGTCACCAAGTCCGCCCAGAAGGCCGCTGCCCCCAAGAAGAAGTAAATTTCTTGGTTTGTTATGTTGTGATCTCGGGTAATAAACAATTACTAAAATATGTTTTATGTTTTGATGCTGTATGTGGTTGAATTTTCCACTCTTATCTGGAATGTTTTTTTGCTGTTTCTATTTCTTGGTTATAGGACATGTCTAAAAATGATGATTTCTTCGGAATCCACTATGAAGGCGGTGTCGATGTGCCTGCAAACAAGTCTGTCTCCGATTGTTCTGAAAAGCTTTCTGGAACGGAATATCTGGATGCGGCATTCTTTCCTGGGTTGAATAATAAGAAATTGGAGGAATTTAGTCGCGATCGAAACATTGGAGGTGACGACAATGAAAGCTACTTCGATTCGCAGTTCTTTGGATCAGGAGCTCGTTCCAAGTAAGGAGTTTTAATCTTTATTCTGTTTGACTCATTAGTTTTTTTTCCAGTCGTGATCCTCTGGGACGCGTTCGTGAGCAAATCCATGACGATCGATCTTCCGCCCAGATCAGCCGGAAGGCTCATCGTCGTGAGGAGATTGTACAGGAACTGGACGAGACTGGCTACGTCAACAAGCGCAATCAGGCTCCCGAAACACTGGAGAGACTCCGCTCCGATTTGCCGAGAATTCCGATGGATCAGGAGCCGCTAATAGAGTTTCTCTCCGACCGGCTCATCTTTGCGGATGGTAATCATTGGTTTTGTTTTATTATTCAATTTTGATTCAGATAATGTGATTGTGTTCGACAAGCCATTTGGTCTCTCGTACTCCGGAGCACCTGCTGGTCAGCCTTCGTTCGATCGGACTATACAGGAAGTAAAGGCACGCGTGGCTCCGCGTTGTGAGCGCCTTCATCTCGTCCGCAGCCTCGACAAAGATGTATCTGGACTACTCATATTCGCTACGTGGGAATCTATTTTGAATTTTGTGTAAAGAAAATTACATTTATAGAAGCAAGGGCGTGCAAGATGAACTGAAAGGTCTAGATGAAGAGGGCCGTCTTCCGATTCACTATCGTTGCATTGTGAAAGGAGAGCTCAGCGAGTCTCCGCTCCGCATTACCATTCCTCTTATCAAGACGATTGGCAAAGGAACTGGCAAGACGATCAAGGTTTTTATTATTCAGGTTTTTTTGTCTTTCATACTATATAGATGGTACCAGCGCTGAACCCGTCCACGAAGGCAGATGTGTTGCATTCGAGGACGGAATGCAAAACGATACATTCGAAGCGACACGTATCGCTCCTTGACGTCAAAACATTCCGAGGTAGTCACATATTGTTTTTGTGTATCTTTAATCTCGTTTCAGAGGTGCCTCACCAGGTGCGCGCTCACCTTTCGCTCGCTGGACACCCTCTCATCGGCGATCGTCTCTATTCTTCTTCTTCACCCAAGGCTCCTGGCCTGCCGAACCAGGTTCTCGACCGCCTCGGACTCAACAAAAACCAGGCTCAGAAGATTGGTAGGATATAATATCGTAGCTTCAAGATTCAAATATCATTTCAGGTATGTCGATACACCGCGGGTGTGTGGAGCTTCCTTCACTCGGTAGACAGCCTGCCCATAAGGTGATCGCCCCTCTTCCGCCCCACTTCGCTTTTCTCATCCAGAAGCTGCGTCTCTTCAAGAAGTAGGGTATATTATCAGCGACTTCGTAGTTATTGTTTATGTAGTTTAGAAATAGCTTTATGTAGTTTAATTATTTGAATTTCTGTTGTGAATAAATTTTCGTTTTCTCTTGGTTGTGGTTTGCGTAAGATTTTTAACGGTTGTTGTACCGTCAACTATTTGTGTGCAGATTTCACCAAGATACGACACTGACATGCGATAGATGGACCGGTTGCATATCGCTGTTCCCTGCGATTGTGTGTCGAAAGAGGGTGGGTCGAAGTGGGTGTGTCGACCTGAGGTTCTCCGCATGCTGCTCCACCGACTCGTCGTGGAGAAGGAGCAGAGGGGAGTGAGCGATGAAGTGATGATCAAGGTTCACATAGATCCGTCAATATACGAAGAATTGCAACGTGCATGGAGCATAAGGGTGAGTGCACAAATATTTGAATCTATAATCTGGTTCAGGTGTTAGTGATGGTGCGTCGCACACTGGAGATGGAGCGTATAATGTGGACTCTGTCGACTCTGGGAGGAGCGTACTCTGCGATGGGCGACTACGAGGACGAGTTCATCTGGCGAGCGGCACACACGAGCCTTGTGCAACTGCGGCTCGCCCAGAAGTGGGGAGACAGAGTGATGCAGGAGAGATGCCGACTCTACTGCGCACTCGCACTCGCGCAGTGGGGACATTGGGCTCACGTCAAACGCATCATCAAGTGGGTGCCTACAGCTCTCCTCTGTTATCACTCCTTTTTTAGGAAAGCGTACTTTGTCGCTGTGGAGATGGAAAACGAGCTACTGCAGTCGTGTTCACGGGGAGTGTGGGCTAAAGTGAAGGCGATTCGACTCGCTCTTCGAGAGAAAGATGAGTAAGTAAGAGAGAGTAGGCACCATATCGGGTAGATTGATGCGATATGAATGTGTAGTTTCTGTGATCTGCACACTTTGTATATTTGACTAAAGCGAGATAAACGTATTTGTGATCGTTTGACTGGTTGTGTGATTAGTTTGCGCTTTGAGAATGAGCGAGTGGAATTAGCATGTCTGGTTGCTGTTAGTGTGGCGAGTAGCGGAGGGAAGGATAGGCATTCACGACTGACACCTTCGCGGCGAGCGGCTCTCCAAGAGAACCCGCCCGAGAGACTACTACTGACACTACTCGACTTCACCTACTCGGTGCGTCTGCTCCCTTTTCTTTCTCTCTCCAGCCCGATCTGCTAACCCAAGGTTTTGCAGATTCATCATGGGCAATAAGATGTCTGCCGGAGGCCCTCCTCGCAAGCGCGACCGTCCTGAGCACGCTGCCCTCAAGGTGGCGATGAAGGCTCGCGTCAAGGGACTGGAACACGTGAACAAGATGCCTGCTGTCGCCCCGCGTCGCCAGTGTCTGCTTCGCATGCTCAAGCAGAACCGCATTCACGACTACCTGCTGCTCGAGAAGGAGTTCATCCGTCGCCAGAACGCCTACAAGCCTCTGGAAGCTCAGAAGCGCGCCGAGCGGCGAATCATTCACTCCCTCCGCGGATCTCCCACCACTCTCGCCAGGGTGCACGAGTTGTTCAACGACGAGCAGGTGGGAAACAACATTGGATGTGTCGTCACTCATTAACAATCGTTTCAGCACGCTGTTGTGATTGTGGAGGGCAGTAAGAGGGAGTGGTACATCCCCATTCTCTCGATCGTTGACAAGGACCTCATCCGTCTCAATGCCCTTGTACTCGTCAAAGCTGGTGGCATGTTCAAGAATGTGCCGGTTGCTGTGGTAGGATATCAGATATCCATAGTTATTCGTGAATATCCTGGATATCAATTAGGTGGGCGTGGTTCCGGACAGCGTGGACTCGTCGGCGCACACTCACAAGCTGGAAAAGGCGCCCAAGGAGTCGTTCGACGACATTGGAGGACTCGAGTCGCAGATCCAGGAGATTAAGGTAATCTGATTGTTATCTAATTTGATGGATATGTCTTTCCAGGAGGCTGTGGAGCTTCCGCTGACGCACCCTGAGTACTATGAGGAGATGGGTATCTCTGCTCCGAAGGGATTGATTCTCTATGGAGAGCCGGGCACTGGCAAGACTCTTCTGGCGAAGGCTGTCGCTCACTCTACCTCTGCTGCCTTCATCCGTGCCACCGGCAGCGATCTCGTGCAGAAGCAGAGTGGAGAGGGCGCGCGACTCGTGCGGTGAGATGGAAAGGAAAGACAGAGAAGAAATACCTCTCAATGTATCTTGCAGCGAGCTCTTCAAGGTGGCCAAGGAGAGCGCGCCGTGTATCGTCTTCCTCGATGAGATTGATGCGGTTGGCACCAAACGGTACATACCTACCCATATGTTATCGACTGGCTTACTTCGTATTCAGTCACGACACGTCGTGTAAGGGAGAGCAGGAAGTTCAGCGCACTCTGCTGGAGCTGTTGAACCAGCTGGATGGTTTCGAGTCGAGGGGAGACGTGAAGATCATCATGGCCACGAACCGAATCGACTCTCTCGACCCTGCCCTCATCCGTCCTGGTCGCATCGACAGGAAGATTGAGCTGCCCAAGCCCGATGAAAAGACGAAGCTCAAGATCTTCGCCATTCACACTGCCGGTATGCACCTCGCCAAAAACGTATCCTTTGAGGCTGTCCTGGCTAAGGAGAAGGAGCTCAGCGGAGCCGACTGCAAGGTATTAGACTATTGTAATTGTCGTTGTTGCTATTGTGTTTTATTGCTATTGCTATTGCTATTGTATTTCAGGCGATCTGCACGGAGGCGGGTATGCTGGCTCTGCGTGCTCAGCGCAAGGTTGTGTGCATGGAAGACTTCGAGAGTGCTGTCAAGAATGTGATGGCTACCAACAAGCAGGGCATCCCTGAGCAGATTTATGGACTCTAGATATCATGGGTACACGATGCGATAAATAATATTTGTGTATTGAAGTGATTGGTTGAAGGTTGTATTGATTGATTATCACAGATACGTAGAAATTTTGCTAACGGGGAATTTTAAAAGACACGAAAAGCCCGCTTTTGTACTACCTATTCATGGTGCGCAATACGGTGTTAGTGTAATTCCTCAGGTTCTGCACAATTCTGCTATTTCAACGTTTTCTTCGATTTTGTTTGTTACAGCGCCACCTATCGCTTTTGCTCTAATCTGTTATCGATCCAATCATCATGATCACTTACTTCGTGTAACTTTTGTTTTCCTCTCTCAAAGTTACTTGCAATCATGTGAAAATACGATCTTTTGTTTTATTGGACGAAATGTATCACTTTAATTCTTGAAATATATTGTTGGTGCAATACGTTTGTACTAAAATTATGTATTTTTGTTGTATTGTTGTAGCATGCCCGTCGGGGCGGGGCAAAAATCGTATCACCGCGCGGATGTGTTGCACGGTCGGTGCGAGGGTGCGCCCTCCATAGTCGAGGCCGTCCAGTTCCACGGAGTCAACATCACCAAAAATGACGCGCTCATCAAGGAAGTAAGTATTAATTGTATAAGAAGATATACAAGACTATATTTGTAGGTGTCGGAATTGTACCGTAGTCCGAACCTCGATACCCTGGTGCACAACTGCAATCTCGCCGCCAAACATCTTCAGGAGGTGTGTAACTACGTTCATATTTATTATTACATAAAGTTTTACAGGTTGGACTCATGGAGTCTGCGACGGCTTTGATTGACACAGCCCCGACGAACGATGGCTACGTGGTCAACTTTGTCGTCAAGGAGCCGAAGGCTTTCTCACTCGGAGTCAAGGCCGGCATGAGCACCCAGGGTTTGTTAAATTTACTTATTGATATTTTTTGAATTTTCTTGTTTCCAACAGAACCGCGCATTCGCGGTGTGTTTTGCGAACCGTGGCGTACAGGTACAGAACAAACAAATAGCGGGTATTGTGTGAGCATCAGGTTGTGTGCCGCTTTTCGTGTGATCTCTTCTGACATATTTCATTCTTAGCTGTGTTTGGTAGTTCATACTGTCGTTTAAACACTGATGTGTGTTTTTTCGAAGTAGGATCGTTCCTTGTTCACCTTAGTCATTGTGCAGGTGACGCGGACGTGTGCTTGAACGCGGGCAAGAGCAGTGTTGGTGGACGGGGGGAATCGATCAATGCTAGCTACAGTTACACCGTCCGAGGAGACCACTCATTCAATCTCACCGGCGTCAAACCCTTCCTCGGATGGCAGAAGTGAGTAGACGTGAGTGCAATTGTTTGCATATCACTATGTAGGTATTCGTCGGCATCGGCGACTCTGTACCGCAATATGGCGTACCTTCCGTGGAACCAGTCCCATGTGGATGAGAACGCGGCTGTGCTGCAGTACAACGGACAACTACTCGCGAAGAAACTCCTACACACGATCCGATTCAATGCCGTTAGTGAAGAGAGGGGGGGGGAAGGGTGTCTATGTTGCGTATGTGTATGTGTAGATCTGGCGCACCCTCCGCGCGTCGGACGAGTCGGCGTTCGCAGTGCGCGAACACGCGGGACACACGATGAAGTTCAGCATGGAGAACAGCGTCGCATACGACACTCGCGACAGGTGAGTCGGGAACTTCCTATCCTGAATGTGTGTTGATTGCAGGCCGATTCTCCCGTCCAAGGGAATCCTCGCTCGTGTTGCCCAGGAATACGCAGGACCGTTCGGAGACTCATCCTTCCTCAGACATCAGATCGATTTCCAGGTATGTAGTTGATTATTTCATTAGCAGATACGTCGTAATTGATATAATTGATGCAAGTTGGAGAGTTTGTTGTGTGAAAGCCGCGAGGGAAGATAGAGTGTAGGATTACCGTCGTGATGTTATGTGTATGCGAGGGTGGGATGAGGGCTTGTTTTCACGAGTGACCAAGAGATGCCGATTGTGCCGATTGTTGTAAAAGTCACTGTTGGACGTTATGTATTGACTGTCGTTTGTTCAGGCGTCGACCCCTCTTTTCTTCTCCACCATCCTCTCTGCTTCGCTCCAATTCAAGAACGTCCGATCAATGGGAGCTAGCGAGGTATTTAAATATTTATTCGTATTTGATTTCTTGAATGAAATGTTAGGTTCACCTGCTGGACCGAGTGTACCTCGGAGGACAGCAGGATCTGCGCGGTTTCGGACTCAACACTCTCGGGGTGAGTGGATGACTGGGTGATGGATGGATGTAAAAGCGACAAAAAAATGAAAGAAACACGCACAGACTTATCACACACCAGGTCAATCAATACAGTGACACGCACGGTATCATTCGAGGGCGAGCAGTGAATGATACTACGGTATAGCGTTGGTAGTGTCTTGCATGGAGGATCTGCAGTGTCTTTTCGATTTTTTGTCGTCTTTATGTGTGCATTCAGTCTCGCGCGGACCACTCGTGTCTCGGCGGCGGCACGGCAGTGGCTGGAGTCGTCCATCTCTACCGACCCCTCTTCCCCGCTGATATGCTGTTCGCACACGCATTCCTCGCCACGGGTTCGTATCCCCCTCCCTCCTCTCCCTGACTGAGAATGTGTATGTGCAGGAAGCGTCGCCTCGGTGCGTTCCCGCCACGTGTCTCGCGATCTGTCGGACGCGCAGAGGGTGACTGCCGGAGTAGGAATCGCTTTCATCTTCAGGTACCGCTCACCTATCCACAGCCAGATGTGTATGTGTGATTGCAGGAACATGTTCCGTCTGGAGCTGAACTGGGTGGAGCCGCTCAAGTATGTAGCAGGAGACAATCTGAGGAGGGGAATCCACCTCGGAGCAGGCATCAACTTCCTCTGAGCAGAGAAAAGGAGGAGGAGGAGAAGGGAGGGCCCGATCGATCGACTGTTGTGTAATCGCGATATGTAGATCAGTCGAGTTGAGCTGTTTTGTTGTCAATTCGGCTCATTCCCCGGTTCGAGTGAATGTGAGAGAGTGAGAGGGTGAGTCATTGCCTTCCCTGCCATCTCTCTCTATAGGTATTGGTTGCGAGTGGAGAGAGGAGTGAGTAGCGGTAGATCCCTAGATTCCTAGTACAGTGCCCTTTTGTAGTCTGCAGACACATTGTAGATGAGATGAGAGTGTATGTTTAGACTTTGTGATTATGTCTATAATAGCGAGAGAGGATGTATTTTTTGTGTAATAAATTTGGTAAATGGTCTTTGTTTGTTGTCGATTGATTGAAATGGAGACGTTTGCAACGTGCGAGTATTTGGTAGCTTCTCTTTTTCGTATCTGCATTCGCAATGTGTTCAAGATGATGGTATATCTGTAACAGATTACAAAACAGACTCATTGCTTGCTTTGATTGTTTAGATTTTAGATGAGTCGCGCGATCACTTTCGTCACTGGAAACGCGGGAAAGCTGCGAGAGGTGAAGCAGATTCTCACCAAGTACGAGGTATGTATATCGAACAAATCTATCGATTATTGATTATTTCAGATCGTGAATATCGACATCGATCTGAACGAGTACCAGGGAGAGCCTGATTTCATCGCTAAGAAGAAGTGCATGGAGGCTGCTGAGCAGGTCGATGGACCAGTAATGGTATCGATCGATTCGAGAAAATATCCATGAATGAGTGTGCAGGTGGAGGATACTTCCCTCTGTTTCAACGCAATGGGCGGTCTTCCGGGCCCCTACATCAAGTGGTTCTTGAAGAAACTCGGACCCGCCGGACTGCACAAGGTATACGGTATATGACGTACGTGTGTTACCGTATCGGTTGTAGATGTTGTCTGATTTCGACGACAAGACTGGCTATGCGCAGTGCACGTTTGCATACACAGAAGGAAAGGGAAAGGAGGTGCACGTATTCAACGGTTGGTGCACTTATCGATCGAATGTATTGATTGATTGCTTGTTTGGGTCGCTGCTCTGGCTCAATCGTGGAGCCGCGCGGACCGACCGACTTCGGATGGGATCCCGTGTTCCAGGTGCGATGAGAGAGTATTGATCGGTCATTGATTGATTGATTCAGCCGGATGGATACAAGAAGACGTACGCTGAGATGGACAAGGAGGAGAAGAACAAGATCTCTCACCGGTAAACAAGAGAGAGAGAGAGAGAGAGAGAGAGAGAGAGAGAGAGAGATTGCAGGTCGCGCGCGCTCGCTCTCCTCTGTGAGTTCTTCGAGAAGCAGGGAATGTCCGGAGACCAGTAGACTTCCGATTTATTCGTCGTTCTGTTACCCGATTGTTGTCACTTTGTCAGGTCATGCACCGCTCGGATATTCCACGATTCTTTGTTATGTTGTTAAAGATTTATAAATAAATATTTTCCTCGAATGGTTGTAGTCAATGCTATGTCTGTTTAGAATATGCGTTTCCGTCGCGTCATGGATATCTGAATTCTGAATGACAAAAGTCTACGAGTGTTGTAGGATTGGATTAGCGGAGAAGGGAGGAGCGTATGTGGCATCGGTTGCGGACGGGACTGACAGCACTCACCAGACTGACAAGGAAAGCAGACATGGTGGGCGACAGTGACAGGATGACAGAGTGACAGTGACATTAACAGTTGCAGCGTGCTGATCCAGTGATCTTTGTGATTGGGGCGACAGGGACAGGGAAGAGCGACCTGGGAGTGGCGATCGCAGAGAAGTGGAAGGGAGAGGTGGGAGTGGGGAGGGGAGGAAGAGGGGAGACTGAGCCATGCGTGCAGGTGATCTCTTCGGATAGTATGCAGATCTACCAAGGACTAGATATCGCCACCAACAAAGTCACCCCAGAGGAGACCAAGGGAATACCGCACAGGTGCGATTGCGAATTGGATTCGTGAAAGTTCTCTTCGAATCGATTAGTGATTAGCGGCATTCACTTGATGATCTTTCCAGAATGATGAGTTTTCTTCCGCCGGCGACCAGCGACTACAATGTGCACGATTTCAAGACGGAGTGCCTCCGTCACGTAGACGAAATCAGAAGGTAGACGGGATAGATGATTCATTACATGATGACGTCATTCCAGTTGCGGTAAGATTCCCGTGATTGTCGGTGGAACGACATACTACGTAGAGAGTGTGCTCTACAAAGACAACACGATCGATACACCGAGTGGGTTACGGTAGATTACAGGAAGATTACTGTATTGTGGATTTGTAGAGGGCGCCGTGGATATGACGGAATACGATGCGATGAACAGCGAAGAACTGCACGCCAAGTTGAAAGAGGTACAGATATATTATTGATGAATGCAGATTCATATTAATTGGTAGGTTGATCCGGAATCGGCTGCGATCATCCATCCCAACAACAGATACCGAGTGAGGAGAGCACTCGAAGTGTTCCTGGTGACAGGTACGGGGTACTGTACACAGAGGGGATACGGTATGCGTGATTCAGGCAAGAAGAAGAGTGCGATCACAGAGACGCAGAGGAAGCGATTGCGATTCGAGAACACACTGGTAAGGAAATGATAGATACGAGTATTGGTTGATGGAGTGATTGCCAGGTGGTGATGATGGATGCTGCCGCGGATGTGTTGGATGCCCGGTTGGACAGGAGGGTGGAGAAGATGAGGAGCAACGGACTGAGAGAGGAGCTGGAGATGTTCTGGAAGGGGGTGGGGAGGGAGAAGGAGCAGGAGAAAGAGGAGACATTCCATTCAGCACTCGTCCACCCTCGAGGGAGGCTCTTTCGGTGTGCTGCAGTGCATTGGACTGAAGGAGTTCCTGCCATACTGTCGTCTCGGAGAGGATAAGTGGAGGACAGAGGAGGGGGACCAGATGTTCGAACAAGGCAGGAGTGACGTGGGTGGATGAGGGAAGGGGGGAGGGAGGGAAGGCTGCGTGTTGCAGGTGCAGCTGCATACCCGCCAGTATTCTCGCAAGCAGCGTGCCTGGCTGCAGTCCAGACTAGTCGACAACAGGGATCGGGTAGAGGTGAGCAACCACCAGCAACCACTCTTTTTTTTTAAAATCACGGCATTTTTGGAATCTCGTTTAATTTCGACGACAATCTCTGATTGCATTTCATTTCAGCTGCCGTCTCTGGTGAAGGTGGATTCATCGGATGCGACGACGTACATTGAGAGGGGGCTGGAGGTGGGGAGAGAGGGGAGGGAGAGAAGCAGGGAGACAGGGAGAGAGATGGGTTCAGAGTGTGTCTCTGTGGCTGTCGGGAGAGGATGTGCGCATGTGTTGTTCGGGAGAGGACAGGGAGAGTGTGGCGTCCGCGAACCGTCTCTTCCACTGTGACACTTGTGACAGGAAGGTGAGACCTCATACACAACACTCCCTACAGTGACTTGTTGAGATGTTTGGTTGGCATCAGTTGGGTTTCATTGAGTTGTGAGTTCAAAGAGTGTCCGCTCGGTGTGTGCACATATTATTTGTGGTTGCGTGGAGGCTGTGCATTGGCAGTCACATGAGTTTGTTGTGTGGGAGTGTGAATAGGTGGAGGAAAGTGGTTGCATGGTCGCATCCACCACACACCATTCAATTTGCAGGTGACTGGAGAAGAGAATTGGACGAGTCATCTCAACGGAAAACCACACAAGAATGCGGTGCGGGCGGCGGAACGGAGGAGCAAGAGGGAGCAGGAGAAGGAGCAGGAGAAGAAGGGGCAACAGGAGAAGAAGGAGAAGGGGGAGCAGGAGAATGGGAAGAGGAAGCAGGAGGAGAAAACAGAGGAGGAGGGAGTGGAGAAGAGGCGGCGCGAGGAGTAGACTCGTGGGTCGATTGTTATTGTTTTGTAATGGGTTGTTGTGTTTTGTTGTTTGAAGTGACTTGCGTACACGTTCTTTCTGTATTAGCGATAAATTGTTGAGACAGTCTATGTGTGCGGGGAAGAGATACAGAGGAAAGATAGAGAGGCGTGAGGGAACGCTGCGGGAGAGAGGGAGGCGAATAATAATTCGGTATTCTTAAGAGTGCGCGCGTCTCTCCCGTTGACGCCTTCCCATTGGGCGCACACATTGAGGGAAGAGTGAGTGTGTGAGAGAGTGAGACACAGAGATTGAGAGGAGGAAGAGAGTGTGCTGGATGAGGAGGGACAGACGACAGACGCGCGGTCTTTTTGAACACCCACCGGCTCCCTTTGTGATCGCAGCGAATCTGTTCTGATCTGCACCCGTCACTATTGAAAGCAGAGAGGTGTTTTGATTGCGCACCTACGTGAGTATCGATTGATATCGATTGATTCATTGGGTGAGTCATACATGTATTTTGGTTTACTTCTCTCACATCTGTTAGAAGTGATTGAGTGAAGTGCGCAGAGTGAGTGAGAGAGTGGCAGCTGTGCATGGCAAAAGATTGCGACGCCCCGCCCCCGCTCGCTACGCCCCTTTTCGGGGGTCGAGCCGGTTCTCTCTTACTCTCTCGCCGCATTCCTTTCTACGCCTATATTCTCAATGTCATATTGTGCGGGTGTCGGTTGGAAGTTTGTTCCTATCGGGTCAGCCATCTATTATTATTACGTGTCGTTGTCGTCGTTTCCAACATGGGTTTCTTCGGCCCTGCGTCTCTGCCCGAGATCAGAGTTGATCACGCCGATATCTCTGCACTCTCGCTATCTCGACATTGTGTACAGATGTACTCGATGGTATCTCGGCTAGAGTAGATATATGCTGGGTAGAGTAGAGGCTAGAGTAGATATATGCTCGGCTAGAGTAGATATATGCTTTGTGTGTGGTTGTGGGTGGGTGGGAGTATGTATGAGTGTGACCGCAGCAACGTACACCGAAACGACTGGAACGTATGCGTTTATACGTTGGGTGGATGGGTTCGATGTGTGTTTGTGGGTGTGATTCAGGTGTTGGTGGCAGGCGAAGTATGTCTCACATGTTGTTGATTGAATTGATCGAACTGCTCTCTCGTCTCTCCAACTGCCCTGTATTATTCTTCCTTTTTTGTGCCGTGAAGTTGTTTGGTGTCTTCTTGTAGGTGGAAGGTTATGGCTCTCTGCCCTTCCCCTCTCTCTTCTCTCTATCTCTACCGACCATCTTGATTTACACGACCATGATCTAGACAATACTTTTTGGAACATACTTCACTGGTTACTCGTGTAGTAAACACTTGTGTCTAGGTCGAGATGTCCTTTGAAAGAAACACTGCGATGCAACTCCCACAACTCAAATTCGTTGTTGTGAATGCACGCATTTGTTGGATGGAAATGGAGAGAGAGGGGGGAGAGAGACGTGCATAGAATGATCTTCTCCTTTTCCTTCTTTCTTCTTTCTTTCGCCGATCGCCGCGCGATTCTCGCGTTTTGCTGCGAACGCCTCTCCTTCTACGCATCTTCCATACTTTCCGTACTCGAGTTACTCGACTCGTTTCTTGTGATGGATCGCGGCAACGGCTGCCAAAACCGTCTCCTCTCTCGCTTCTCTGCGCTCTCTCGCATCTCGCATACCGGTCGCATCGGCTCGCTTCATCTCTCCCCGTACACAGGAAGATACACTTTCGATCATTGCGTGTATTGATTGGATTATAGGATAGTAGATCAGTGGATCGGGTAGATCAATCGATGCCCCATTGTCTGATTGACCTTGTCGCCTTTTCACGGTTGTCACATCGCTTCTCGGCTGTCAACAATGTGTGTCTCACCATCGCTCCTTTATTTGTTTGTGTGTGTTTTGTGCTCTGATCATATTGTAATATTGATTATCGATTAGACGCGAGTGACGTCATTGGCCGGGGCATGCGGGCCGCCATTCTCTGTCCGCTGCTACTGGCGGTCGGAGTTCTTGGTGAGCGATCAGCTGTTCGATCAGCTGACTGACATTCATTTGGATATTGAGGCATTGAGCGGATAGAGGAGTACCAACGCTACGATGGCTGGTTCAATAACCTCGCCAATCCAGACTGGGGAACTGTAGGTGAGGTCTTGCACACTACATTGTCTGTAGTTATCCGTCTGTACCGTATTGTATGATGTGCAGGTTCGCGGCTGCACAGGGACTCTCCCTCCAACTACCAGGATGGAGTGTACATGATGGACCTCGATCTACCGTCAGCCAGGTGAGCAGCTCTGTTTCAATCAGTCACATCGCTTTCCGTTTCGGCTGCAGTCTGTCCTCGGGGTGTAATAGTGATCTACAATCTCTGAGAAGCCTCTGAGTTCTCTCTGTTTTCCTCCCCCCTTATCCCTCCTCTTCGTTGCAGGGAGATCTCCGATCTCGTCTTCCGCGGTCCTTCTGGAATCCCCCACAAACGCAACATCACCACCATGTTCGCCTTCTTCAGTCAGTGTCTTGCCCACTCTTACTTTGGTTACCGTACTTTGTTCAGGTCAGGTGGTCGCATATGAAATCATGCAGTCGACTGCCAACAGCTGTCCACTCGAAATGCACAAGGTGAGCACTTGTATGATATTACTTACTTCCAAAAACGCTATACTATTTAAATCAATGAATATAAATGAATGCAGATCCCGGTGCCAAAGTGTGATCCGGTGTTCGATTCTGAATGCGAGGGAAAAACGGGGATTCCATTCGTGAGAGCCAAATACGACAAGCAGACTGGACACGGGTTCAACTCGCCTAGGGAACAGGTGAGAGGGAGAAGAAAAGGAGGGGGAAGGAGCAGGAGAAGGAGGAGGAGAAGGAGGAGGGGGAGAGAAGCAGGGGAACAGCGAGATCTACCGAACGAGGAGGAGGACGTTTCAGGTAAACGAGCGCACTTCTTGGATCGATGCGTCTTTCTTGTATTCGACCCAAGAGCCGTGGGTGGCCTCCCTGCGATCATTCGAGAATGGAACACTCGCAGAGGGACCCATGAAGGTAGGAAGGAAAGAGAGAGGGGGGGAGAGACAGACAGACACACAGTTTTCTCGCAGGGCTATCCTCCGTTCAACAACCCTCACCTCCCTCTCATCAACCCCCCGCCCCCGCAGATCCATCGACTCATGAACCCCGAGCGACTGTTCAGTAAGTGGGCGGAGCTCGATTGGGCGGAGCAACATCTGTTTCAGTCCTCGGCGACTCTCGGATCAATGAGAACCCCGGTCTTCTCTCTTTCGGACTCATTCTATATCGATGGCACAACATTCAAGCCAAGCGATTCCAGGTATGACAGTTTCTTGAATGTATTTTTGATATCTATAGTTCTATGCTCGCAATAAGTTGCGCACGGTGGGGTAGATCAGAGGAAGACGGAAGGTCAGCTCTCGGCAATAGTGCGCAAAACAAGAGAGGCAGACGGTTATGGCACCGTATTTCATACTGCAAGCAATGTAGATCGAAAACTATCGCTCTGGCGCTGAGTATATGCGTTTCCATTTTCGAATGTATCGGTCTACCGTATTCTATATGAGTACCGTACCCCAGTTGGTTCGTTGCAGGAGTTGCATCCTGAATGGATGGACGAGGAGGTATTCCAAGCAGCTCGGAGATGGGTCATCGCCACACTACAGAAGATCGTCATGTACGACTTCCTCCCGGCACTCATCGGAACCGAGGTGGGCGTGGCCACGGTGGGCGGGGCTTATATCTGTTCAGGACGGTGCTGTGGACTCTGTCATCCCTCCCTACAACAAGTACATGCCCCACGTGCCTCCCGGTATCAGCCACGCCTTCGCTGCCGCAGCGTTCAGGTATACGGTAGTCAGCACATTGTGTACTGTAGTTGCAATCTTCAGATTCCCTCATTCTATCGTACCCCCGGCGCTTCTGCTGCGGAAGAGAGGCGACAAGTGCGAGTTCAGAGAGGAGGTGAGGTTGTTTACTTGTATACTCCTGTTGTTCACTTTGTTCACTCGTTGTTTACTTGTTGTTCACCCACCCTGAATAGGTGGGAGGCTACACGACGCTGCGTCTCTGTCAGAACTGGTGGAACGCACAGGATATTGTGGCCGAGTACTCGGTGCGTTGTTTACTTGTTTGATCTCATGTTTACTTGTTGTTTACTTACTTTTAACTATTTACCTGTTTCCTTAGGTGGACGACATAGTTCTGGGAATGGCTTCGCAGATCGCAGAGGCTGAGGACAACATTGTAGTCGAGGATCTCAGAGGTACGGGGCTTCGTGGGTGGTCCTGTGCTACACGCGGATACTCTTCATAGTGATTCGTGACTACTAGTTTGTATGTGCACGAGGTTTTTGGTTCGTTTTATTATTGAAGTTGACTTGCTTTGCAGACTATATCTTCGGTCCGATGCATTTCACTCGAATGGACGTCGTCGCATCTTCCATTATGAGGGGAAGGGACAACGGAATACCACCATACAACCAGATGAGGAGGTCGGCACAGCTCTCTCTCTCTCTCTTCCTCCCTCTCCCTCTCTCTCTCTCTCCCTCCCTCCCTCCCTCCCTTTTTCCCTCCCTCTCTATCCTACCCTCTCCAGAGCATTCAACCTCCCGCCTCGCACGTGGGATACCATCAACCCGGAAATGTACAAGCAGAACCAGACGGTGAGTCTTGTCCAATCAATACCCGATCAATACCAATCGATATCAGCTGTTCGACGAACTCGCCAAGCTCTTCGGAGGAGACATTGCGAAGCTGGACGGATACGTGGGAGGTGGGTGCTGGATTATAAGAATATTTGATATGTTTACATATGTATGAATATGTGTACGTGTGATGTGTTAGGTATGTTGGAGACGGATGGGCGAGGTCCGGGCCAGCTGTTCACAGCCATCCTCAAAGACCAGTTCGTGCGACTCCGCGACTCCGATAGGTGAGTGGTATCGAATTATTGATTTATTGATCTATTAATTTCAGATTCTGGTTCGAGAACTCGATGAACGGAATCTTCACGGACGAGGAGCTGGCTGAGATCAGGTATTGATTGATCATATTGATTGGTTCTGATTTGTTTGTTAGGAACACCACCCTGGGTATGATCATCTCTGCTACAACGGAGATCGCGCGGGAACAACTGCAGGACAACGTGGGTTGCGGATCATTAATCGATATTATCGACTTCTCAATTGATTCAGGTGTTCTACTGGCGCGACGGCGATCCCTGTCCGCAGCCCTTCCAGGTAAAATGAAACAATCTTGAACAATTTCAGTTACATAGGAATTCAACCGTGTGTTTAGGTGAACTCGACTGGTCTGGAGCGTTGTGTGCCCTTCATGAGATTCGATCACTTCACCGGAAACGAAGTCACCTACATATTCACACTCATCGGACTAGCATGTGTACCCATCGGTACGTATCGATTGGTTGGCAATCAATTATCGATTTCTCACATTATTGATTGCAGTGTGTCTCGGCATCGGTTACATGCTGGTGCAGAGGAGGAGGAAAATGGGGTAAGAGATTTTGAGTTTTGTTTTATTCAATATAGGCGCAATGGTAGCCGCTGATATATACCGAAGTATTGATCAATTTCAGCTGGGATCCTGCTTACGACGGAATTTCGGCTACTGCCAGCGATAAGGCGGATACACTGCCCGATGTCTACTCTGTTCAAGGTATAGAGAGAGAGAGAGAGAGAGAGAGAGAGAGAGAGAGAGAGGGAGGGAGATTCTTTCAGCGATCGAGTGGCTGGAGGAGGAGCACTGTCGCACCGTCTCGGTGCACCTCGACCTCTCATCCGCCGTCCTCTCCGTCCAGAAACCCCGAGGGGGCGTCCTCCGCAAGATCACTCTCCCGCCCCAAGGACAGGTGGGCGTGCTCACCTTGCTGGTTCTTCCTTCGTCGTGGGTGGTCCTTTCACCCTCTCTCTCTCCTTCAGATCCTCGCAATTTGCACCGAACCCGGCACGTCATCCATCCACGGCCCCTTCTGCCTCATTCGTGTGCCAAAGACTCACGACCTGGTAGGTGCATGTGAATCTGTACTCTATTAGTTGAAATAATCAATAAATCGATAGGTGGTTCGTCTACCGAGCGATGTGCACTGCAAGGAGTTCCTCCACACACTCAGCGGATGTCTCACCAAGGTACGCGGTCGATTGAGAGGTATTGATTATTGATTGGATTGAGATGGAGGCGAGTGTGGTGATACAACACGCATCGAATGATGTGTTGCTGGAGGCAGCGGACACAAAGGTGCGCAAGCAGAGGAGACTCGACCACTTCTTCCGAGAGGTACGCAGAGAGAAAGAGAGAGAGAGAGAGAGAGAGAGAGAGAGAGAGAGAGAGAGAGAGCAGGGAAGAGCGAGAGTACTGACGTTCTCACTCTAGGCATACTCCCGCGCCTTCAATCGACCGGAACTCTCCGACTCCTCCATTGAGTATCACGACGACGACGAACTCATGAAGATGACACTCACGAGGTACTGTATACTACAGTGTACTGTACTTCTTATTGGATTACTGTATACTGAATCCAGGCATGAGCTCGCGGACGCCATTGGAATGCGTGAGGATGCACTCTTCGTGCAGGTGAGATAGATGAAGGATAGAGAGAGAGAGAGAGAGAGAGAGAGAGAGAGAGAGAGAGACGGAGAGAGAGAAGACAGAGAGGGAGAGAGAGAGAGATTCCTTCTGTTCAGCGTATGTTCGCCGTTGCTTCCGAGGGCAAAGACACTCTCTCCTTCCACGCTTTTCTACAGATTATCCGGAAATTCAGCGACGGCGAGTCCTTTATTTCATTTTCGATTTTACACGATTTACCTATTGTCTGATTTTCAGGATCTACGAAGGAGAAGCTGGGTCTGCTCTTCCAGATGTGCGACAGGCAGAACACCGGTCTTGTTGAGAGACGCGAGGTATCGATGGGACCATTATCGATTGATATTGATTATTTTCAGTTTGCTGCGTTCATCAAATCTCTAAACGTGGTGGCGGGAGTGAAAATCGACGACGATTTGCAACACGATGTCATCGACAACCTCCTCTATCGATCCGGTATCGATGTATCGATTGTCGCGTGTCATCGATCGATTTGCAGGCGTGGCGCCGGACTCGGACTATCTCACATACAAGGACTTCGAGGCGATCTTCTCTCAGAGGGAGGATCTGCGAAGGCCGGTGGGAGTGGACTTCCGAGGGGCGAAGATGAAGGTCAACCTGGAAGAGTGAGTCCCCTCTCCCCTCTCTCCCCTCACTCCAACATCACATTCAGAACCGCCTCTCTCAACTCATTCGCTGTGCCCTCCGGTCCCGACGTCGCCTGTCTCGCAGGAGACGCAGCCGGAACGTGAGTGACGCAGGCGCGACGCAGTGACGTCATCCGTCGATTTCAGGCTGATGGGATTCCTGGAGACAAACAGACAGCACATCGTCTGTCTGTTCCTATTCTTCTCCATCAACATACTCATATTCATCGAGAGATTCTGGCGTGAGTGGAGGAGAGAGAAAGAAAGAGAGAGAGAGAGAGAGAGAGAGAGAGAGAGAGAGTATTTCTCGTTTCAGACTACCGCTACGAGACTGAGCATCGCGATCTGCGACGAGTCATGGGAGCGGGAATCGCCATCACCCGTGGAGCAGCCGGTGCGTCCCCTCCTCTCTCTCTCTCTCTCTCTCTCTCTCTCTCTCTCTCTCTCTCTATTCTCTCCCTCTTACAGGTTCCCTCTCCTTCTGCATGGCTCTCATCCTTCTCACTGTGTGTCGCAATGTGATCACAGTAGTGAGGGAGACCCCTCTGGGAGAATACCTTCCATTCGACTCCGCCATCGCATTCCACAAGGTAACCGTACAGATGTGTTTTCCATTGCCACAAAAACTTTTCCGTTTTCATCAACATTTCGACAATGTTCAAAATGAAACATTTCCAGAAATGAAATGCATCAATTTATTGTGTATTATCGATTGAGTAGTATCGATTAGTAGAGGCGAACGACGAGAATGTAGGTCTGCTGATCGTGGAACCAGCATCCAGCAGGGTTCCTGCCACTGAAAGAGAGATGGGTGAGAGAGAGGGAGAGAGTGAGAGAGAGGAAGGGAAAGAGAGAGAGAAAGAGGGAGGGAAGTGCCTGAAGATGTCTCCATTGGTGAGGCTCTGCCAGTCCTTTGCCTGTCTCTGTCCAGCTATAATCGCAGCATGCACCATCCAAGTGCCAGGCTTGCGGAAACCAGTGATCTAGAACATCTAGATGTACCACGTACGATGATTCAGGGATACGGTAGACTAAACTGAAAACACGGTACTTGATCGAGAATGTTCTTCGCCAGCGATCCCATATCGTGGATGAAACTTCCCATCGCGGTGTTCATGTACCTGAAACGTATCACTTGTCGGAAACGTATTCGTGGAAAGTGGAAACGTACCTGGCTAGATCGGGGTCGCGACACTGCGCCACGGGGTTGGAAGCATTGGCGGAGACACGGTTCTGGAATGTGTGATTATGGGAGGATGAATTCATGTCTACTTGCCTACCTCGATAATGTCGGTTTTGGTGTGATAGGGGAGAGGAATCGCATAGATTGAATAGTCTCCTTCACCGACAGTGGCGGTGAGAGTAGCAGCGGGAACCGCAAGACAGACGGGGAGAAGGAGGAGCGGGAGTAGGAGGAGGAGGGGAGACATGGGAGAAGAGTGGAGGGTAGACTGCGGTCACATGTTTATATCCCCCCACCCACCCACATGTGGTCGCCAGAAATACTGCTACCAACACATGTTGGAAGTTGATAAATTGAAAGTCATAACAGAAATGGATTGTGGATTGCTTATCGATGTCTTCCAGATAGTGGCAATAACGGCAGCGTGGTGGGCAGCCGTGCATACGATAGGCCACTGTGTCAACTTCTATCACGTGGCCACTCAGTCGCAGGAGGGACTCCATTGTCTATTCCAAGAAGCAGTCTTCGGGTACGCATCTCGATATTCATCTTTCACTTTCTTCTATATGTTCTCTTTTCAGGTCCAATTTCCTCCCGACTATCAACTACTGGTTCTACGGTAACATCACTGGAATCACTGGTCTGCTTCTCGTGAGTCAATCGACTTATCGATGTCTTTCTATTGATTGATTTAGGTGTGTGTGATGTGTATCATCTACGTGTTCGCCCTTCCATGTTTCATGCGCCGCGCTTACCACGCATTCCGGTCAGTCACACAACACCAGTATTGATTGATTATCGATTTTCTAGACTCACTCACTTGCTGAACATTGCTTTCTATGCGCTGACTGTGCTGCATGGATTGCCTAAGCTGCTGGATGTGAGTGGAGAGGAAAGGGAGGGAGGGAGGGAGAGAGGGAGGGAGAGAGAGAGAGAGAGAAAGAGAGAGAGAGAGGGAGGGAGAGGGAGAGGGAGAGTGAGAGGGAGAGGGAGAGAGAGAGGGAGAGAGAGAGAAAGGGGAGGGGTGAGAGAATGAGAGCCATATTCTGATTTCAGTCTCCGAAATTCTGGTACTATGTGATCGGTCCTATCATTGTATTCATCATCGATCGTATCATTGGAATGCGACAGGAGTACAAGAAACTGCAGATTCTCAACGCGGCTATCCTCCCGTCAGGTACTTATTGAATGATTTAGAATTCATTTCAATTTACCCGTTACGTTGCATATATGAATATTGTTTTCAGACATCATCTACCTGCAGTTCAAGCGTCCCTCTTCGTTCAAATTCAAATCTGGCCAGTGGATTCGCATCTCATCGCCATCATTCAAGGGGTGCGTATCATATTCAATTATCGCAATCAATGAAAGGCAGATTCAAATATAGGACTTTTTTGCCTCAGTGTCAGAAACACTTAAGAATACGAATGTGAGGATGTTGCGTGGTTCGGCGGGGATTGTAGTCTGTCCGCAACTCGATAGTCGTTCAGTTGTGGCTTCAACGAGCACCACGCCTTCTCCCTAGCCAGCGCCCCGCAGGCGCCCACGCTAGAGCTATACATCAAGGTGAGACAGACTTGCTCGGCCACACGCGGATGCTTGTTGCAGGCGGTCGGGCCCTGGACGTGGAAGCTGCGATCGGAGATCATGAAGTCACAGGCCACTGCCTCCCCCTATCCCCTCGTTCACCTCACTGGACCCTACGGAGACGGAAACCAGGTGGCGTAGTTACTTAGTCATTTTTCATCATAATAACGATGTTTTTGTTTATGAACAGCTGATTTAGAGAATCTAATAATGAAACTATGCTACATTTGATGTTTGTACATCTTCTCTTTGCGCTACTAGACGCTCTCTCTCGTTTTCCAACGCATTGCGGCGATAGTGTATTGGCTAGCGAGCGCGACCGGCGATCTCAGGGTCGCAGGTTCGAATCCGCGCGCCGCCCGCTCACATTGCGCTGCCTATGATGAAACATCCATGCACCACGCAGAAGCATAGTGTTGAGAACCACGGATAATCCCGGCTGAGGCTATATTTTGAAGTATTTTATAAAAGTTTTATATGTACGTTTCACAGGAGTGGCAAAAGTACGACGTGGCTATTCTGATCGGTGGCGGAATTGGAGTTACCCCGTACGCATCCACACTCACCGATCTCGTATTGGAGACTTCTTCCGGAAAACACAACAACATCAAGTGCAAGAAGGTGAGATGACATCATCATCCCCGTTATGACGTCACATGTTCAGGTGTACTACCTGTGGATCTGTCCATCTCACAAGAACTACGAGTGGTTCGTCGACGTTCTCAAGGTAAGTACTGAGTACATCCTCGAAAAAGGATGTAAAGTGAACACGAATGTGCGTTGCAGGACGTGGAGGAGTTGGACAATGGCGGACTGCTCGAAACACACATATTCGTCACACAGTTCTTCCACAAGTTCGACCTGCGCACGACTATGCTGGTGAGAGAGGGAGAGAGACACACAGAGAGAGAGAGAGAGAGGGGGGGAGAGAGAGGGGAGAGAGAGAGAGGAAGAGAGAATGCCCGTATCTGTTGCAGTACATTTGCGAGAAGCATTTCCGCGGCGACCACAGCGGAGTGTCCATGTTCACTGGTCTCCGCGCACACAACCACTTCGGGAGACCCAACTTCCCCGCATTCTTCAAGTTCATCCAGAACAGACACAACGACGTGGGTGGTCTGGGAGAGAGAGAGCGAGAGAGAGAGAGAGAGGGAGAGAGAGAGAGAGAGAGATTCGTTCAGGTGTCCGATATCGGTGTGTTCTCGTGTGGACCAGCCACAGTGAACAACCAGATTCGAGCTGCTTGCGCGCAGGCGAATCGCGTTCGCGACGCTCCCTCATTCGACCATCGCTTCGAGACCTTCTAGGCCACGCCCACTCACGCTCCGCCCATCCACACGCTCACTCACTCACTTGCAAACACCCTACACCCTAGCCTCGCTACCGGTCCCCGAGCTTTTCTTGATACATGTCGGACCATCTCCCATACGTTTCCCAATTCACATTCTCGTTGTGCAATAATGTTGTTTCCATAGTAGATTAGTCTATATGTGCCGTATAGTTGAAGATTGTAAGTATTACAAAGGATTCAATCAATTCACCTACCCAGTGTGATAGACTTATTTCGAGTCCAATATATAAACTTTTTTCAATTCTAGATCACAAGAGAACAAAAAGCAGAACTTTTTTCAAGATTCAACACATTGTACAACACATAGCACAAAGCGTTTGTTGTTCATCATTATCAGCCTGATTCCGACATGTAAACAAAGCGTTTACTCCCACTAGTGTCAATGACTCCGTATAATACAAAAAAAAACGAAAGCGGCTGATTGAGGGGGCTGATTACGTTAAGAAAAGCGTAAAGAAGTAAGTTGTAGTTGTAAGGTGCGGGCTAAGATGTATTCATGGTTTAGACGACGATTTCGTCTTATTAGGGTTGTTCTTGTTTTTGTTCGGAGGAGGGGCGCTGATTGCACGGGGACGAGTGGGGTGGGGGAAGAAGCAAGGTGTGCTGCAACACATCCCATCCCCTCACAATCCCTTCGGTGCATCCAGCTGGCTCTGCAGTTCAGTCTCCACCTTCTGTGCGTGGTTTCTCCGTCTGGTCTCTTCGCTCTCCATCATCAAGTGAACCTGTTTCCTCCGGTTGTCCCGTATCTCCCACACAAAAGCCGGGCTCGCGTCCAAGTAGTCAGCATCTCCGTCTGCTGGACACTTTCATTCAGAAACTGTAACGATCGCACGATTTTACTCATTTTGGTCGCTCGAAAATGTGAGTTTCCGCGAGCCACATCGAGGGTCGGCAGAGGCGTTGAAACTTGAAACAGACATGCGGAAACTGGTTCCATTTGAGAATTATATATATATAGATTTTTATTTTGATAGATCTCCGTGCTACATAGAGCTCGTAGAGCTTTCGATTCCGACAGACTAGAAATAGAGCAGGTAAGTAGATGTCTGAGTAGAATGGTTATAGTGAACCAGCAATGAGAACCACGCAGTGAAAGACTATTTCCTAATTATATACTAATTCCAGTCAAATACATAAACATGTTCACAAACACAATGCAACAGTTCAAATCAAATACAAATTCACAGTTATCTGCGTATTTAAAATGCAAAAGACGAACACACAAAACATTTAGAGAAATTTTCGACGTGGAAGGCGGATGGTCTCTAGTCGAAGTGGAGTGGAGCGAAGAGTCCACTGCGCTGCCTCCGATGAAACATGATAGCCACAACCTGGGAGAATGAGAGAGAGTAAAGGAGGGAGAGAGAGGGGAGAAAGAGAGAGATAGAGAGGGAGAGAGAGGGAAGAGAGAGATAGAGAGGGAAGAGAGAGATAGAGAGGGAGAAAGGGAAGGAGAGAGAGAGAGAGAGAGGAGGGGAGAGAGAGGGAGAGAGGGAGAGAGACAGAGGGAAGAGAGAGAGAGAGAGAGAGAGAGAGAGAGAGAGAGACGTACATCGGCGGCGGCTTGGCTGTGATGGCGGTTCGCGTAGCTCATCAGTCGCTTGATGACGTCATCGGGAAGCAAGTGGCCAGGGTAGACGTCACTGCACATAAATACACTGCCACCACATTCTCACACTCCTCCACTCACTCCTGCACCACCTCTCCCGTCGTCGGCTGCTCCACGGACTGCTCCGTCTGCTCCTTATCCTTCTCCTTCTCCCCCAGGGACGGGAGCAGCTCTTCTGTGATGGTGAGCCGGCGAGTGCGCGTGGGGGTCGCAACGAACATCGCCTCACACTGGGCGCCTCCTCAATCACACGATTGTCCACCGGTCTCCCCTCCCTCCACTCACCAGCAGACAGAGTCGAACCATCCCACAACACAGCGCGCCTCGAGTCAACTGAACTGTGCCCTCTCCCCCCTCTCTCCCTCTCTCTCCCTCTCTCTCTCCCTCTCTCCCCTCTTTCTCTCCCTCCTCTCTCTCTCCTCTCTCTCCCTCTCTCTCTCCTCTCTCTCTCCTCTCTCTCTCTCTCTCTCCTCTCTCTCTCTCCTCTCTCCCTCTCCCTCTCCCTCTCCCTCTCCCTCTCCTCTCTCCCCCCTCTCTCTCTCTCCTCTCTCTCTCTCTCCGCTCTCCCCCCTCTCTCTCTCCTCTCTCCCTCTCCCTCTCTCTCTCCTCTCTCTCTCCTCTCTCCCCCTCTCTCTCTCCTCTCTCTCTCCTCTCTCTCTCTCCTCTCTCAGTTCACTCACCCTGCCCGACCGGCCTGCCCTCTCCATCCACCGTCTCAATCACATCGGTCATCGGCTGCAGCTCGCCTGAATGACAATCACCATCCCTTCTCTCTCTCTCTCTCTCTCTCTCTCTCTCTCTCTCTCTCTCTCTCCTCCGCCTACCGCCCAGATGCACGCTCCTCTCCTCCCTCTGGTAGTCCACACGGCACCATGAGTCTGAATCTCTCTCTATCTATCTCTGCCCCCTCCCTTCCTCCCTCTCTCTCCCTCCCTCCCTCCTTCTCTCTCTCTCTCTCTCTCCATTCACCCTTCCTCTTCCTCATTTGTCCCTCGTTGTCGGACAGCACCGAGCGCCGGCGGGCGGCGCGAGCTTCCTTCTCAGCCCTACAATCTCTCTCTTCTCCTCTTCTCCTCTCCTCCCCACTCACATCTTCTGCGCCCTCTCCCGCTCCTTCTCCTTCTCCATCTCCGCCTTCCGGGCAGCCGCCGCCGCCTGTCGCTGCTCATACGGGGAACACAGCATCTACACCACACGTCACAACACAAAACACAATCACTCCAGATATGCAACTGTTCTAGAACAAGTCTTCACTCCACACAGCCAACCACACACTGCGCGCAACCTTTATGCCCAAACTATGTCGCCGAAACATACACGCGTTTCGTGTGAGTGAATCGCGCGAAGGGGCAGTGCTAGTGTTATTTGTTCTTGCTTGCATGTCTTGTCCCTTGCAACATGCGAACAACATGCCGTATACAAACATTTATATCAAACACCACATGCAAAACCGTACTCAAATACAGAAGATCATCAAAAACTCGCAATAAAACACATGCATTCAGTGTGGGGGATACACATAACACAGAGAGATCATCCATCCATCCATCCATCCATCCATCCATCCATCCATCCATCCATCCATCCACTCTTTCTTGCTCCTCTCCTCTCACTGTCCCGGCTGCTCCTTGACCACTCGGTAGAAGCCGTTGTGGAAACTGAGCAGATTCAGCTTCACCTGCAAACAACGTGGGTGGCCGAGCGGTCCTCCCTGGGTGGTCCCACCCTCCACACACTCACCTTCCTGTTGAGGAACGCAACCACCGTATCCAGAGACGGACCCTGCTGGCTGGGAGAAGCAAACATCCTGAAGACAGAATGTGATGATCCCTTCGCCCAAAACCTCCCCTCTCGCTTACTCACTTGTATATCCTATGCATCCTCTCTGCTCGCACTTCATTCTGCTCGTGATTAGCCTAAAACACATAATCAATACCGTAACCGAAACTACCGTATCCGGCCGGAACTTACGATGAAGTTCTTGGTGTATGTCCAGTACTGCTCGAGTGCGTCCGCGCCGTCTCCACCGTCTACACCTAGAACACATCAGTATGTATACATCTCTCTCCCTTCTCTCTCTCTCTCTCTCTCTCTCTCTCTCTCTCTCTCCCTCCCTCCCCTGTCTCACCCTCATCAGCCGCCTCGTCCTCGTCTCCCTCCGCCGCCGTCCGACTTCTCTCCATCGAAGCCGCGTTCGGAGTGATACGCCACGTCTAAACAACAACACATATGATCAAAGCACAACACACACTGGTGTGTGCCCCCCCCCCAGCCGCGCACTCACATCAGCGTTCTGTAGCAGCACTCCCTGTGCCTGCCACCACTCGAGGCGACGCTTTCCGACTGCGCGGGGGATGGCCAGACTGTCACACAGCTCGCTCAGCTGCCACTCCTCTGCAACGGGGGGATGGGGGAGGGAGAGGAGAGGGAGTGGAAGGGAGGGAGGGAGGACTGACCCTTGTCGGTGAAGGGGTAGAGGACGGCGGCGTGCGCGTTGCTGCACACCTTCTCCACTCGGACGCCGTCGATCATCACATCCAGCTCCACGCAACTCAAACACAACACCTCTCTCCCCTCCCCTCCCCTCCCCTCTCTTCCACTCTCCGCCCACTCACCCCACACTCCTCATCCAGTTGAGGTGCCGACTCGCC
Source organism: Rhabditoides inermis (assembly GCA_963966185.1). Lineage (NCBI taxonomy): Eukaryota > Metazoa > Nematoda > Chromadorea > Rhabditida > Rhabditidae > Rhabditoides > Rhabditoides inermis. Next base: position 52,524 of record CAWZYM010000073.1, on the reverse strand, counting down.
TTGTGTTGTTTGTACACATTGGCATACTCTTCCAACGCCTTCTCCATTATATCCGGGAGCTTCTGAAAATTGAACACTAGATAAATACTAGATAAACTGTTAAAAATCATGAAGTAGTTTATATTCATTAACACTATCATATGTAGACACTCACCTCCACTTTGTCGCTATCCATCTTGGGCCAAAAATGCGACGAGATGATGCGAGTAGCCACTGGCACAGTCTAGACACCACACTATCTCTCTCTCCCTTCTCTCTCTCTCTTTCTCTTTCTCTCTCTCTCTTTCTCTTTCTCTTTCTCTCTCTCTCTCTCTCTCTCTTTCTCTCCTCCCCCCTCCCTTCCTCTTCACTCACCGGTATGAGCGACGCCGCCCTGTCGATTCTCTGTGACTCACGTACATCCTTCAGCATCACCTAAACGCTCACAACATAAGATCATGTTCACATCCAGGCCCCGCCCCTCCAGCCCCGCCCACTTCACACTGCTGCAGTTCGCCCTCGCTGAATCGCAGCTTTAGCAGCTCCAGATACTTTAGCTCGAACGCAGTCTGAAATTTTTTCTAATAATTCCAAACCATCATTGAACTGGTTCACTGACATCATTGTGATGCGTGGACGCGAGCCTCTCCGCCAGTAGCTGTCTGTACTCCTTGACGAACATCTCCTTGCTACCGTACACCGACACAAGCATGTTGAACACGTCGGCAGTCTTCCGGAAGCGGCCAGACTCGCCTGAACGAGTCGTCCATCCTCCCTCCCTCCCTCCCCCTCTCCCCTCCTCTCACCGGGCGGCGCGTCCGGCGGGTCGGGCATCCATTCTGTCCACTCAATCTGCTCGCCTGCCACCGGAAGCCACTCGTCGTTCACTCCTCCCGCGATCTCCTCGTCATCCACGATCGTCCCTCCCTGCATACACACACCATCTCCCTCCCCCTCTCCTTCCCTCATCCTCATCCCACCTTCTTCATCACCAACTGCTCTCCCAGCTCCTCCCTCTTCTCAGTCGTGATATACGTAATGATCTGCCGCACAGTGTCCGGGCGCTTCCTATAAGCCAGTGGGCGTGGCGTGAGGGGGCGGAGCCAAGACTCACTTGAGGTACTCCTTGATGACGCGACACACTCGGTGCATGAGAACACATGTCGGGTCGAGCACCTTGAGGGAGTCGACGGCCGACGCGTACGCAGACAGAATCACACGAGTCTCCACGCCTACAAACACAATCAATCGATACGCCCCGCCCACTCACCGACATGCAGGAGTCTCTTGTGCAGTGCGTGCAGCAGCGACACCACTAGCTCCTCGCTGAAACCGTAACAGTCAGGTTGAATGATGTGATCAGGTTGAATGATGTGCAGGCAGATGACCAACCGGTAGTGGTTGTGCTGTCGCTGGAGACAGAATCGGAGTGTGTCGAGGACGTGGTACGACTCCGGGTACTCGACGATCACCAGAGAGAACATCTACAACACAGTCACGTATCACCATCGCACCATCACTACCTATATCCATACAAAACCCTCCCCCTCTGTCCCCTGAGGCACCTGCTCGGCGAGTCCCTCGATCGTCTTCCTCTCCAGCACATCGTCCACTCTCTTCCACGCGGAGCTCTCGCAGTGCATCGCACACGGCAGCTGCACCATCCAGCCACGCAGACCCGTCGATGTCTGCAACAACAACACACAGTCACGTAGACACTGCACATTAAACATATTGAACACTGTGTTCACTATCACACTGTTGCAGGACGAGAGCATGTTTGTAAATGTCATGAAGATGAGCTCGATTCTTATTTTATATCTGTCAGTGTCGTCTGCACCAGAAAACAAGAAACAAAGTCGACTGACGAGATTCAACTGGGAAGAGAGCTGGTGGTTCATGGTGCCGTTGGACAGCCTGCAAGCACCAGTGTCGTCATTCGTTCCTCCTCCATCCAACATGTCTCGTCCCTCCTTCTCTCTCCCTCACTGACTTCTTGGCCGCCGCCTCCGCCAGCACTTCTCCCGCCGTCAACAGCGCATCCTTGGCGCATGCCAGCAGTTGGAACGGCACCATCATATTCCCCGAACACCTCAACACCACGTCATCAGTCGCCTATCCCCCCTCATCCTCTAATACTCACACAGTGGAGAACCACGTGTTCACATCGCAGAGCCGAGCGAGGAACGGGTTCACGTCGTCCATAGACTTGAGCAGCTGCCTCTCCGGAGGGTCAAAGGTCGTGATGCACGACTCTGCAGATAGGGGGGGGGGTAACTGGAAAGTGGGGAGATAGCATACCCTTGCAGCGCGAGTACAGCTGGTGCATGAAAAGCAGCAGCCGAACCATCACAGAGTGCATCACACGACGGGTACACGGCGGAAACAGCCACGCACTCGGCTGAAAAAAACAATCAATACAATCAATAACAATGACAACATCACCCCACCCACCCTGGCCTGTTCCATGCACTTGAGGTAGTCCGAGGGATGCATCGCGCACAGGTACTGAAAGACGAAAGACGAATGCGGCCAATTGGAAAGGAACGGTGTGGGGTGTGTATCTACGTACCGTGTTGACGAGAGTGTGCATGTTGTTTGTCATCTGGTAGACGGCGGGGAAGAGCAGCCGTCTCTCCACCCTCGACACAGCCTCCAGCCACACATGCAGCTGCGGCTGAAGCTCGCCCCGACACACGTGGCTCAACACAACAAACGGTAAACAAACAAACAAACAACATACTCGTGAAATGACTGAAGGGGAAACAACAGCATATTAATCATAAGCGCTCCTACCTGAGAGTGGCGCAAACGTATTCATCGTACGACTGCTGATCAGGGAACGAGGCGCGAACGCGGTAGTCCACCTACAAAACACAATACACACCTCACCGGGCAACGTGACCGATATCGACGAACCTCTATACTGGGCGTCTCTCCGATGTTGACATCCATTCTGTAGAAGGGGGAGGGCAGTCTGAGGACAGCCCTGTCTCCCGTTCCACTACCCGCCACGTTCTCCTTCCCTCCTGCCCACTCTCTCGCCAGTCTCACTGACATCACTGCAACACAATTCACACCTTATCATCACACAAAGCACAAAAGATACTGTACCAGATAATAAAACTGGTTAAAACACACAATCCAAACACATATAGTAAAACTCTTCACTCATTTATGCATACAAAACCTGCAAATCACCAGAATCAGAAATTTCTCTAGGCTAAAAGTATTCGTATCTACTACACAAAACGCAACTCTTATTACAACACATGGCAAACTTACAATTGCAATATGTACTATTTACAAATGCCTATGCAGCCACACAAGGGGCGTAGCCTAAATGGGCGTGGCCTATGCGGGTGTGTCCTGCACTTTCTTGTACTTGGGTCGTGGTCGATTGGCAAAGAGTAGATCGCGAGAGTAGTGGAATCCACGATTCACCCAGTGACCATACACGGAGAACACTGCGGCCTCCGACTCGTGCCGGATCTGAACAAGGCCAATGCATCTCCCCCCCCCTCTCCCTCCCTCTGCTCACCTGTCTGTCCCTGTATGGCCTCTTGCGGAGTGCCTCTCTGTCCACCACCATCTTCAGGTATTTGTAGTTTCCGATGCGCACTGTGAATCGAACCGACGCGATCGCCACTCGCCACAACTCGCGCACATTGCGCGCAGGCTGCAACACACAACGCTCCCCAGTACACGGAGATACGAGGCTCGCTGGCCGTCAGCTGACTGACCTGCTTGATCAGGTCCGCCTCTCGGATGCTCGCCTGTCTGGCCATGACACTCTGCTTCCTGTCCGCAGTTCCCACCAGCATCCACGGGTCTCGCAGACACGCCGCCGCCGTCGGACGAGCCTCCGCCTACACAACACCACAGTCCTCAGATGAGAGGGAGGAGGCCAGTCTGCCAGTCATACCCTACCCTACACGACCCACCCGCCCACCTTGACAGTGAGCAGCGCTCTGATGAGCTGCTTCGCGTCGTCCGACACAGACGCCCACTGCTCCGAGCGGAACTCGAACTTGGCCTCCTCAAACACACTGTGTGTGACGTCATCAATCGATACCAATCAATACCTGAATCATGCGCATCATGATGAGCTGTCTCCTGTGGTAGAAGGGAGCGTAGCCGGCAATCAACGTATACATGATCACTCCCAGAGCCCACTCGTCCACCTGGATACAATATGCATCACCTCTCTCTTTCTCTCTCTCTCTCTCTCTCTCTCTCCCACCCTTTCACACCTCTATTCCATATCCGGGCGCGTCATCATACATCTGACAGCGCAGTGTCTCAGGGGCGAGGTATCCAGGAGTGCCGCACAGGTCTACAACACAACAACCATATCATGTTCCATCGCCTCTCAGTTGTTTACGCCTGCATAGCTCCGTCATCACATCACACTTCCTCTACCTTTGAGTTTCTGTGCGGGTTTGAGTTGGGTGGCGAATCCGAAGTCCGAGATGACAATTCGCTCGTCGTCGATGCACAGAATGTTCTCCAGCTTCAGATCTCTGCAGAAATTCATTACTATACGCATTCTAATAAGCATCTTGACAAGCATCGCCAATATCACGTACGCATTCACGGAACTACCGAAAACCGAAATCAGTGCTATTGCAACTCGCAGTTTGTACTACTGTAATTTACCTAGACCGTACCGTAATTTACGCGTCATAAAGTGCAACTTGATTCGAGATAAATATTATGATTGTGATTCTATGAACATGAACTCATAAAATCAGCATGACTACTGCATACCTGTGTACGATGTTGTGCGAGTGCATGTAGGCGACTCCGTCAAAGAGTTGCCGCATCAGACGGCGAGCCTGCACACATCAACCACTATCACACAACCCTCCTCAGCTGCCCTATCATCAATTCATCTATTGATGCAATCCATGTCCCTCCTCCCTCCTTCCCTCCTTCCCTCCCCACCTTCTTCTCGCTGACGGTGACACTCGTGTTGAGCTGATCGAACAGCTCTCCCTTCGGAGCCATCTCAAATACTGCGAACAGGAACGACGGGGTTCGATAGAAGTCGTGGATCGTAACTAAAAGATTACTAGTCTACAAATGATTGAATGTCATGGACGAAAAAGCATTGCAGTCCATTACATTGTTACTGTTACAATCTAAAAACTGATCGAGTCAATCCCAATCCTATCCATCCTGTCCCACTCACTGATGCTAGGGTGTCCGGAGAGCTTGCGTAGCAGGTCCACCTCCGAAGTGGTCTCGTCCAACAAACGACTCGCTTCCATCTGACATGATACAATCAGGCTCCGCCCACTGTGATCCCGCCCCTCCCCCACCTCGCTCTGCTTCTCGGTGGTGATGTCGACGATCTTGACAGCGAATGCAGTGCCGGTTCCCTTCTCGATACACCGTCGAACCGTCGACGCCAGGCCGTGGCCGAGGATCTACAACACACAACACGCATTACAATCCAATCAACGAGCTCACCTCCTTGACTTCATATGCCGAGTAGAATCCGTCGCCATCGGGCGTGTTAGACGCGCCTCCTCCCACCACTCCGCCACAGTCTACATCATCTACAACACACTAACATGAGTTCAAAACGAGAAAACAAACAGCAAACAACAAAAACACACCCTCATCTGAGTCTCCCGCCATACCGACGAATTTTTACCTACGCTCCTAGAGGACGCACCGCACTGCAATAGGAAATTTTTACACAAGAAAATCGATAAAAAAAATATATAAATGTATTCCAGGTATTGGACTGTCGGAAAACAGGTGATAGCTTGAGCCTTGAAACCAACAAACAGGAAACATAAATTTCAATAGTTTATTAATATTCTCGTTCAACTTCTTTCCATCACATGCTCAATGAACAAACAAACAAAACAAAACAACGAAAAGCGCTCATAGGGCGGGGGAAATGTCGAGATAATCGAGCGCCTATGGTGGAAAAACGAAGAGACGATCATTATGAATAAAGGATCTAGAAGAGGGAGAGAGACGATAGACGGGAGACGACAAGACACGGTTACCGTACCGCTGAGAAAGAGAAGACAGCAAATAGAATAACCATACCATACAAAAAGAAAACATAAATAGTCAGACTATTCTCTATACGCTACTATATTCTAGCTCTAAATAATAAGGTTGCATAAAACACTTCCATCATCAATAATCGATCATCATCAATAATCGAAAACTCATCATCGGGCGTCGCGAGAACTGTGGTGGGTGGTCTTGAGCAATCGTGAGTCTCGATACATCGATAAAAACACCAAGCAACAACACATAAGAAGTACGGACACAAGAACAAGGATGGGAACAACTGGGTCAATCATGAATCGTTGCATGTGTTAGCCTCGTGCGGTGGGCGTGGCTCGCGGGAGTGGGCGGGGCCTACTCGAACGAGTGGCAGTTCTCGTCCGAGGTGGGGTGGACGGGAGCCTCGGCGACGCCTCCTCCGAACACGATCGCCTCAGGGAACATGTGGTGGCCGAGGCGCACCAGCTGCGCCGTCTGCAACCCACACCATGCATCCCCCTCCCTCCCCTTTCCTCCTCCCCCTCCCTCTTCCCTTCCTCACCTGCTCGTCGCTCCACTTGCCGAGCTTGCCGTACATGACAGCATCGTACAGCTTTCCGAGTGTGACGAGAGTCCTTCCCCCGAGAGAGGCGTCCTCCACACCCTTGAGCACCCAGTTGGCGCTGTTGCCAGCAGTCGACGCATCCACATACACCGACGCCTCAGCCACTGCAACACAACACGTCTTTCTTTCTCCTCCTCCCTCCACTCACCGGCGATGCGCTGCTCGAGCCTCGTCGAGTGCTGCTTCTTGTACGTCTCGTTCAGAGCAGCCGCGTCCCTCTCTCCTCCGAACAGCTTCTCAGTCAGCTCAGCCACCATCTCAGCGGACAGACCGGTGAGAGACGCGCCGTTAGCAGACACTTGAAAATGACCAATATTGGTTCTCGTTTCAGGACCAAACTGTCAATGACTCACGCCAGTGTAGGTACTTGACGCGGCACGTGTGTAGCTGTGGGTGAGCGGGGTCGAGCTTGGCGGCCTGGTTGAGGCACTTGAGCATGAGGAGGGGCTTGTTCTTGCGCAGGTACACCTCGAAGCCCAGCACGTACGCAGTCACGTGCTTCGACCCCAGCTGCAGCAGCGGCTGCACGAACTTGCACGCCTCGTCCAACGGCTATACAAACAATATATATTTAAAAATGAAATGAACAAGAATAATAGAGATCTAAAATTCAATTATAAATTTACAAAAATGTCGTACCTTTTGCGTGTTGAGGAGGGAGACGGGGTCGAGAGCAGGAGGGGGGTTGAGGTCGCTAGGCACCTCCTTCTCCTTCTTGGTAAGACGCTCGCGCTTCTTGCGCTCCTCCTCCGCCTTCTCCCTCTCCTCGCGCTGCTTCTTGCGCAGCTTCTGCAAACCACTCGTCATTGCTTGTCTCTTCCCAATAGCTCCCGTTCCATGAGTGTCACCTTGAGTTCCGACTGGGTGAGTCCCTGCTCGAGCAGCTGCTGCGGCGTCTTCATGTCCTCTGGCCGGTCCACCATACGCAGGTACACCTACACATGTCATGTCATTTCATGTCATTGTCAAGGCTTCTTCCATTCCATCCACCCGTAATATCGTAAAATGCTACCTTGATGGCAATCTTGGCGGCCTGGTAGTAGTAGTCGTGCTGCCTGAGCACATCCTCGAGCCTCAACAGCTGCACGTAGGCCGACAGGGTCATCTTGCGGAGGCAGTACGTGTGGAAGTCAAACTGCTCCTCCACGATTCCCAAGAACAACTAAAAACACAAACATTGTGCAATCATATCCCCCATTGTGTGCACCTGCTCGATCTGGTGGCACTTCTTGAGCGTCTCGCCGTAGTTGCTGGCCGACCGGTGTGCCCTGGCCACTCCCAGCTCGTACCACATACACTGCATCTCGTTCAGAGTCTGCGACGCCGGCACGCCTTCCTGCAACACAACAAATACAATGGCTATGGTCGTCGAGTCATACCCTGGTGAACTTGGCGCACATGGCCTCTGCCTGCTCCATCTGCCCGGCCCGCAGCATGTACTTGGCACACTTGCTGTTGATGAACCTGTCGGCAGTGTCCAGCGACTGCGCCTCCTCCATCAGGCGAGCAGCCTCCCGCCAGTCACCCGCATGCTAAGACATCAAAATATCGATACAATCGCACATTACGCTACACAATAATCGAATATCGAGTAGCACACCTTGTATATCTTGGCCTTGCACATGAGGAGCTCAATGAGCGTGGGCGTGTGCTGGATGGCGAGATCGATGTACTTGAGGGCGGTGGTGGTCTGGCAGACGCGGTCGTAGTGCTGCGCAGCCAACACATACAGCCACAGAGGAGTGGTCGGGGACTCGACAGAGTCACACGAGTCTGCAACACAACCACGTCAATCCCATTCACTCTACTGCGGTCTGTCTCCCACGGCAGCAGCATCTATCCACCCAAATATTACGGTAGCAAGTACTGTACATTGTTGCATTTACATCTTCGTTATTTATTGCTCCCGTATATACCTATCCTAGTCGATTACGATGAACATTACATTATTCATCCACATCCACTCACCATCCAAGCACACGTTCGAGTATCCCTCGGTCTCCACCTTCTTGAGGAACTCGGAGAGAACAGACTCGATCACAGCCACCTACAAGCACCTTGTCGCCTGTGCACGGAGGTGGGTGCTCACCTTGGCGGGCTCCTCGTATAGAGGGGTGAGGTTCTTGAACAGCGATGGCACTCCCTTGCGAAGGCCAGCCACTATCCACTCGCTCAGACGAGACCGCAGATCATCACCACACACCTTCAATGATATTCTTGATTTTAAAAAATAAGTTAAATATAAATAGTAAACATGTATGCTCAATGTACCAGGTAGAGAGGAATCCTCTTAGGCGCGGCGGCACGCTTGTGCTTGGCAGACAGCTCGTCATAGAACTTGACGCGATCAGCTACCGAAGCTCCTGAAATATTAGAGTAACAAGACATATATAAAAAATTGAAACGAACCGTGTCCGAGACCGATGCACTGCTCGAGCTTGTCGTAGTACTCCGTGTTCTCGGGATTCCTGTCGACCAGCTGACGCCACACCTTGCCCGCCTCTTCCGCTCGACCCAGCTTCATCAGCATGTTCGCTGCACACATTCACATTAATACTCCTACTCATCAATAATAGCACGACATACCCCTGGTCTCCATGTACACGACGCGGTCGTAGATGTGGACGGCATTCTCTTCGAGCTTCGCCAGCGCCTTCTCCGTATCTCCAGACTCACGAAGGATCATGTTCTCGTACAGAACAAGCTCCGAGTGCTCGAAGTCGAAGTGCGACGGCTAAAATGATCAACATCAACACAACAAAATATTTTCTATGTGTTATCGTCGGTTACCTGGTTGTTCTTGAGGAAGTCTCCGACGATCTTGAGCGCCTTGTCGTAGTCCTTGAGAAGGTGGTAGGAGACGGCGTAGCCGATCCAAGACACCTTCTGCGTCGGCCGCAACTTCAGCAGCTGATACCGAGAGTCCTAAACAGAGCCCCAATAAAACATGTGATCAACGATTAAACATACCCTATATCCGTCGAGGTCGCGCATCTGAATCTGCAGCAGACTGAGATCGCGCAGAATCTGCAGGTTGTCGGGGCAGATACGCAACGCCATCTTGTACGCCTGAACAACCAAATAAGACACTCTTTACAAAACATGCACATACCTTCATAGCCTCGTCGTACTTCTTGTCGGCGCGTTGAACAAGACCGTAAACGTGCCAGCACACATACGAGCGGATATCAGACTAAACATAAAACAATATCAATAAGAACGTTATAAATCACACCTTGAGTCCGCGCTTGACACTGTCTTGCGCCTCTGCGTTCTTGCCGAGACAGTTGAGGAGCAGACCGCGCATAGCCAACGTCTCTGAAAAAAAACATACAACTGGTATATGAATCTCCAATGGTCGGTAGATGATCAAGATTACAACAACGTGCGAATGGAAATATACTCACCTCCATGGTCAGCGAACTGCGGATTTGCGAGGATCGTCTTGCACAGCTTCAGCCCAAACTTGTACTGCTTATTCTCGTAGTGCTTCTGCAAATGATTGCATGAGCAAATCACAAAGATTATGCAAAGTACTTACCACAGCCTTCTTGAAAGCGCCCAGCTCTTTGGGAGGCAGAGGCTGGCTGCTTGATTGACCCAGAGGACCCATCCTAAACGTGGACAATAAAAATGAACCAGGAAAATGATAACAAAATTCAACAACCACACACACCTATCAAATAATTGTAAACTTTTTACAAAATTTGTAAATTTGTGAATGTGCAGGCAACCCACGTTTTCAACGAATATTTGGCGTTCGGAATACGGACCATTTTACTTTTAAAAAAATTGCGAACAAACCCTTCTTGCAAAAGAAAAGACAGAAAATATTATCTTTTAAAAGGACTTCCGTAAGAGAAGAGTTTGTGTTACTCAACGTAATGCAACAAAAGCTCATGCATTTTATCAATCGAAATAGTAAACAAACCTGCTCTTTCTGCAATAAAAACTAATGCGAGTAAATGTTGTACGTCGGGAAATTGATTTCGGTATCCGATCGATTATATATAACTTGTTGAACTATTGGAGCAGGTTTGTGTACTATTTCGATTGATAAAATGCATGAGCTTTTGTTGCATTACGTTGAGTAACACAAACTCTTCTCTTACGGAAGTCCTTTTAAAAGATAATGAATGTACTTTTATTGGATTTCATATAAATCTATCTACATTAACATGAACCACAAAACATTAAAGAAATCCAACAGTTCACCCACCTTGTTGAGTCCAAAATTGTATAAAATTTGCAAAAAATGAGTTTAGGTAATGCTGATGGGAAAATTTACAATTTCAATGTCATTTCTATGTAAAATCATATATTACAAAATGTTTGCCACCAGCCGGAACCGAACTCGAGCCATGTGTCTCAACGGGCACAATCGCTAACCACAACACTACTATGCGCACGGCAGGGCACGCGATCTGAACGCTATCAGTGCAGTCCACAGGCAGTGCGGATTGTGCACCTCTTGTCTGCTGGGGGCAGCCGGTGCGCGCCACCCCCCCCTAGAAAACGTTCCGTACACGGGGGATTGCCTGCCCCTCAGGGGGCGCGCGCGCGTATCTCGCTTCCTACAACAGCTAGCGTTACCAAAATCGAAACTTAACCATTTTCTAACATCCTGATAACATCTATCAGCATCACATTGTTCTCGCAAAGATTCTGAGGGACCTTTCGTTCAGTCGTCTTTTGCCGATTCTAGCGCGCGACTAGGGTTAACACAAACCAACCAGCGCTGCCGCGCTGGTTGTAATATTGACCTGTTCGGTTTGCGAAAATCACAGTCACGAAACCGAATAATTTTTTTTTGCGAAAATGTGGGTGATTGTACCCGATCCGTCTGTATATCCCAAAATAAGTGTTAGGTCCGTCCGTCCGCCAATGAGACCAGTTTAGTTTTACATGATTTCAGAAACAAATTATTATGTTTTTTTCCCACTAAAACAATTACATATTATGATTACATATTATGTTTCAGACTAAACACAACAATGCTGGCTGGTAATTGAGAGCTATTAAATTTCACTGTATCACTTGAGAACAATGGTGAATTGAGAATTATTACTGACGGCTGCATTCTCCAGATGCCTCACCGAGATATTTATCGACTAACCAGGTAATAAACCCTGAACACTATCTTTATTCAGTTAATATAGTTGTAATGGACTCGCCTTTCGACGATGCAAAACAGACTGCGAGTGTGCAGGGCCTAGGATAGAACCACCTCTTCATGGACTAAAACTGTTGAGAAAAGTGAGTGTGATAGTGAAGAGGGGGAAAGTTTCGCTTCCAGACATCTTCAGTTCCTTTCTACATCTGGATATCGGTGATATTGTGTTGCTTCGTTATCGCAGCTGTCTTCACAAATTACATGTTCCAAGAGTTCCGAAAAGAGAGCACGACCACTCATATAACCTACAAAACGGTAAGTGAACACACATCAGCAAACACCTTTTTATCTCAGCACACCGTATCTGCACATCTGCAGCGACACAATTGAGTTTGCATTCCTTTCCGCTGTTTGTAAAAATAATAATCAATGTATTTCATAATTCCACTCTCCGTCTGCCTAGTGTCACTATATGCGCAAAGAATTCGGACCATTTCGACTATGTAACTGTATCAAATGGTTAATATGATTTTTTTCACTGTGTCTGACGCGAGTACACATTGAAGATATTCGCTCTGTCCTCTCCTCCCAGTCCAATTACTCTCTGCTGACATCCGGAGACATAAATGACACCATACTATATCTCATGGCAGGCAGTGGAATACTCAACACACAGATTGCAAAGTAAGTATCCTCTCTCCCTCTCTCTCCCCTCTCTCTCCCTCCCCCCCCACTCCCTCTCTCTCTCCCTCCCCCCCCCCTCTCTCTCTCTCTCCCCTCTCTCCCCTCTCTCTCCTCTCTCTGCAGGTTCTCCTCTGCCCGTCTCTCTCGTGCCGAGTCTCTCTTCTCCACGTGGTCATCCGGCCGCTCCCTCCATACTATGTTCACATATCTATTCAGCCATCGAATCGGAGCCAATTGCTCAAGTGTAATAGAAACTTTGCTAATTGATAAGCCCATCGTCGTTGTAGTTTCTGAAAACGTGTTCCGTGGGCAACCGCTATTTCGACTGCTGCGAGCTGTTCAAACCGAACTTCGTCATGCAGCGTGGACGGTCAGCCATTCTCTCTCTCTCTCTCTCTCTCTCTCTCTCTCTCTTCTCTCTCTCTCTCTCTCCGCACATTCGCTCCTTTTTCCGATGCATCCGTGCCGACTCCATCAGTCTCAATGGTGCTGGAGAAACTAACATCCTCCGTCTACGTCTCAAGAAACCATACAGCTATGTCATCGACAAGAAACTGCAGGTAAAAGAAAATTCATATATACCTGCAAATTGCATATCAAATGATCAGCGCCAATTCGTGTTCTACTTTGGTGACGATTATCCGGAAGTTCCCATCTATCCTCGCTTTTATCTCACTGAACACAATTTCGGAAGGATGACGTTCCGCGCGAGAAAAGTTTGTGATTGTGTTTCGATCATCAAATAATTATTGACAGGTTCTCATGAAAGACAATTACGCTAGCAAATGCTGGAAACAACCTCAAGGTACATCTGAAGGTTGTAAGATAATGGTTGTATGCATATCTACATCATAGGCAAAGCGCACTGTTTCTATAATCACTGGACAAGAGAGAACCTGATCGAACCGTACAACTGTACTCTACCCTACCTGCAAGCGATGAGCTACGCAAAAGGCTATCCGGTAAACTCATATTTGAACTCCCGCGGCGACCGCGTAATCGACACGGGACCAGTGATAATATTGACTGTAGGTGTGCTCGCCGTCAACTATAATAGCTAACTACAACGATATCATGAACGCGTCAATCAAGAAATATCCGGTTTGTTGTTCAAGATTCAAATTTTTAACATTTTCACATCTGTCAGTGTATCCTATGTTGCAATCGTTGGGATCTCACGCCTACATACTACTTAGCAAAGGACAAAAAACAATTGAAAACGCCAAACTTCAACATTGACATTTATTTCGATGAATCAACGGTATGGTGTTTCAAGTTTCAACACAATTGTTTTTAATTTTAACATTCAATTTTGTTTTTAGTTCGAAGTATACACGGAAAAGGCAATCGTTTCGTGGACAGGCTTCATTTCACAGGTACAATACTATTCACATGGTATATTCACGATTTCTTTCAGGTCGGAGGTCAAACAGGCCTCTTCCTGGGTACATCAATCATATCATTAGTCAATCTTTTATTATATGTCTTTTACCAAGCATTCTATTATTTCAAACGACTGCAGAAGATTTACAAAAAAGAAGAACTTTGACAATCGTTTCAAATTCACTCAAGAAAATACTACTCATAACACTGTTTTCACCTTCTTACTCTTCCTGAGTCAGTGTCATAAACTGTTTGATAAAACCCACTTCCAGTGTACCTTGATACTTTTACCTGAAGATACAGAGTTTATGATAATCACTCATAATCACGTGAGAATAACATAGTGAACTTCTCATCGCTATCAGTTATAGCAAAAATGCACTCTACACCTGGAAGACAATAGGAATGATACATAGCGTCGGAATTGTCATAATCACATCCATAAAATGAGTCAAACAAAGGTGGGAGTGGGCATTCGATAAGTCGAGACAGTTGGCAAACAGTTGTGAAAGGACTAAGCCGCATCACGAGCCAATATCATTGAACATCATCGAGACAACAACTGATAACTGACTATGATAGTGGAACAAGTACTAAAGAGCACACTGTCTCAACTACCACCTATATTCCAAGTCTGTTCTTATCTATTCAATCACTTTGTTTTGAAAGAAATCTTCAAAAAATGGCTTCTCTCAAACGAAAAGCTCATCACGTCGACGATTTGCTTGGTGTAAGAATACTTTTATTCTAATAATTCTACAATATTTCAAAGATTTTACCAACGAAAAGACTGAATACACCCACTATTATCCAGCTAAAACAAGAATTCACCGAGTTGGTGCAAGAGAAAAAGGTAATCTAGTTTCCATTTTCATGAAGTCACAGTTTTTCGTGCAGGCTTGGTTGTCGCGGCAGAGATCCGGATCACTCCTAGTCCGCCCATCCAGGTGCGACGACGACCCTGTCATGAAGAAGTGAGGGAGAGAGAGGGGGGGGAGGGAGAGAGGGGGAGGGAGAGAGAGAGAGGGGGGAGGGAGAGAGAGAGGGGGGAGGGAGAGAGAGGGGGGAGGGAGGGAGAGAGGAAGGGGAGGGGAAGAGAGTGCTGGCAGGTTCTCTCTGTTCTACCGCCGGCTGTCGTCTGCCCCCATGTCTCCGGAGGACCATCCCGAGCAGTTGTCCCTCATCGAACACACTGTCAAGGAGAGCATGACGATCGAGTGGCCACGCATGATGAGTGGACTGCGGGATGCACAGGTACCCTCTCCTTCCCTCCCTCCCTCCCTCCCTCTCTCCCTCTCTCCCACGGTCAGAGACGCAAAGAGAATATTAAAACCGATAGAGCAAAGGCGTCGCGTGTTCAAAGACGGAATATAAGTTGTCAGATTCACATACAAGAAATAAGACGGAAGCAGAGGTGCGCATAATAGAAAGAGACGCGACTGTGTGATTGCAGTGTGGGGATGAGACGATGGAAGTAGACTGTGCTCCCCTCATCCACAGAGCACGCAACGTCGTCAAGTGCAGGACGAGCCATCCCACCATGAGAGTCAAGTGAGCACCCCCTTCCCCCCCCTCTCTCTCTCTTCCCCCTCTTTCTCTCTACTCCCTCATCCAGAGTCTACGCCATTTCCAACGTCGAGTGTTCGGAGCCACAGCCGCGCACTGTGGAGACATTCTTCCGAGCCACCCTTGTCAAGAAGACTGCCGACGGAGAGGCCAGGTGGGGAAGTGACGTCATCAGGAGGGATAACGACTGTTCAGGCAAGTGGCAGGGCGGATGATCCTCACCCAACGGGAAGGCACGCCAGCGACAAAGAGTGGCGACCAGGCGGGGGCAGTGGTCTCCCCTCAAGGGCGGCTGATCGCGAGCCAGGCCGCAGCTGACACTAACAACTACATCCTACTCGATAGGTACACCATCCATTCCATTCCCTCTTCTCTCTCATTCCTCTCTTCAGATACGACGAGTGTCACGCAAAGACCACTGCTCTCAAGTATGAACACGGTGTGTTGTGTGCGACGTTTCCCGAAATGGTATGTTTCCTTCTTCTATCACCCACTATCACCACATCATCCATCCTCTTATCACCTTCCTGAAACGAGTTATATGATAGGAACGTGGAAAGCGAAAACATCGAGAGCTAAAATTGTGTCGTCAACCTCGATTGATTATAAAAGATAAGAAAAGAACAAAGCGAAATTTCAAGACAAAACAATTAATTACATCAAAGTTTCAAAATGAACGAACGAACGGCAGGAAAGTAGAATCTAGGACATTGGGCAAAATAAGATACAGTATATAATATTTATAAGGGACAACATCAAACTACAAACTACAGGTAGAGAACTTTCAGGGAGTTACACTGAACTCGATGGTGGATCGGCGACAGCTGGCTACCCGATATGCAGTCCAAGTCGAGTGCGCCATCAACATCGACAACAAGATGCTAGTAGTCCACGTGGGTGGTCCGATCAGCTGAGCGAGCAGCTGGGCAATCAGCTGTTTGCAGACACTCTTCTCTCATCCCTTCCTCATCGCAATCACAAACGACCAGACTGAGCCCCTGCTTCACTCCATCTTCTGGCCACGGCTACTGCCCAGCGAGCAATTCGTACGTCTCTCTCTAACCTCTCCCCCCTCTCCTTCTCTTTGTCCCTCTCTCCCTCTCTCTCTCTTTTCGTCCCTCTCTCTCTCTCTCTCTCTCTCTCTCTCACCCTCTCTTTACAGGAGCTCTCCGAGAAGGAATGCGAGGCTGTTCCGTGGGGCACGTTGAAATATGCGATTGCACACTTTGTCAAGGTACGGTTACGGTAGTCAAAAAGGAAATAAACGTTTCCTTTCTCACAGGCCCAGCTGCCGTCTGCTCGCGCTCTCTCCTCGCATGAATTGAGACACATACAGGCAATGCTGCTCGTGCCACGGTAAGAGGGGTAGAGAGAGAGAGAGAGAAGGAGAGAGAGAGAGAGAGAGGGAGGGAGAGAGAGGGAGAGGGAGAGAGAGGGAGAGAGAGAGAAGGAGAGAGAGAGAGAGAGAGAGATCTTTTTAGACTCCTTCATTGTTCCACATCCGGCGACTTTGCAAATATCGAATGCACCCTGTTTGGTTCTGTGAAGTCTGTAACAGAAGATCTGCCCGATTTAGAAAGAATACGGTAACTTAGATCTTATTGACTAAACTAAACATTCTAGAATAATGATTTTCTCCAGGAATCGTCTCCTTCTCGAGGATATTCGCGATGAAGTGGAAGTGGAGAAAGCGGAATGCATGACCGTGAGCGTCTTTCCTTGTTCTCTCTCTCTCTCTCTCTCTCTCTCTCTTTCTTCCTCTCTCTTTCTATCCCCTCTCTCTCCAGAACCATCCTGTCTCCGTCCTCGATCTCCGCACTCCCCTCAACCACTCCATATGGCAGTGGCTGTTCAAATGTACTGAAATGGTACTCGATGTCGGACACAAACTGTGTCCATCGCCTGTCGGTGAGAGAGAGAGAGAGAGAGAGAGAGAGAGAGAGAGAGGGAGAGAGGGAGAGAGGGAGAGAGGGAGGAGAGAGAGAGAGAGGGAGAGGGAGAGAGAGAGAGGGGGGGAGGGGGAAGACGCCACTCTTCAGGGGAGAAGAAGTCGAAGGGCACGAAGACTCTGAAGCAGATGGCTGCAGCGGAAGACTACCAGACGATGCTCTCCCTCTTCAACAATGGCTATATCACAATGACATCCGTCCACTCTATGAAGGCCTTCATTGATTCCATGACCGAATTCGACAACAACATTCTCTCCATTCGATTCTGCGATGAAAACGCCGGCTATCTGTCGTTCATGTACAATGATAACGCGTAAGTTGTTTGTCTCGTAAACGAACACAATTCCCTTGAAGGGATACTCCGCGAATGGGCTCTCTATCAGGCGAGCAGATCAAGGATTTCAAGCAGGGATTGCCCGAAGTAATTTCCTCCATTTTCAAGTGTTTTAACTAATTACTGTTTTATTATTTCTTCACAGGTTCTAATGGATGAATCCTATCCGGCGAAATACAGCCGAATCCTGCGAATTGACCCCCAAACAGAAAGAAGCGAGACCACACGGTGAAAATTGCATCTATTTTTCCCACCAATAAGAAACTTTTAAGGAAAACGTCGATCTTGCACAGCTACCGTTCTCTAAGGCAACCTTCGGAGGGAGTGGCTGTACGAGATGAGATGACGACGCGAGTCAATCCACTGACTGGAGACCCACTGAGGGGACAGAGGTGAGGGGAGCAGAGCAGAGAGTAAGGAAACCAAGTGAAACCAGCAGCCCCTCCGAATCCTCCCCATCACACTCACCATTCAACCAGCAGGGGTTCCAGTCACTCTTCCCACCATCCACGGAAACCGGAAGGTAGAGAGAGAGAGAGAGAGAGAGAGAGAGAGAGAGAGAGAGGGGGAGGGGGAGGGAGAGGGAGGGAGAGGGAGGGAGAGGGAGGGAGAGGGAGACCCTTTCCAGCACGCCTCCCTCTTCATCGGCCGACACGATAGCTTCTGTGTTGAACCTGACGCAGTCTCCCCTACTGGAGATGCTCGTCAAGCAACTGCAGGGACAGTCGGCACACCAACGCGCGACAGAGTGAGAACAGTCAGCTCGATCGATAGTCCGAGATTCTAGGAGACTGAAGCCATACAAGTCAGCATGTTTCTCGGAAACTAATACTAGCCAGGACTCTCTTTAGAAGATCCCCTACTCTATTCATGTTTCAATAACGAACATTTTATTAATCTCACAATAAATGGCTAAAACGGTAGGTATACGCGGGTGTAATATCACAGAAAAACACATATTTACAAGTGAATTGCGAGGGGGTGGACCTGCGTGTACCGTATACCGAGACTAGTACCGAGTTTGTCGATTGGGAGTACCCGTACTAGAAAACATAACGAGGGTCTAGTACAATCATTAGCTACAATATGGCTACAATTCGAGAGGGGGAAGACATCAATCTATCCTGAATGACGATAAGGTAATAGGGAGAGGGAGAGGGGGGGGGGGGTGGAGCGGAAGGCCCTCTCTATGCAGAGAGTGTGGATGCGTCCGCGTCCCTGGCTACAAGATGTCTCTCCTCGTATCCGCTATCCTCCCAGTCCTCCATCGCATGTTCTAACATGACTGGAGAATGCTAAAAACAAACCAATCAATCAATCAATCGATAAGAAACCTAAGTAAGCGAACATGTATGAAACGAACGGAAAGGTAATCAGTAATCAATAATGACAATGTGAATACTCACGGCAACAGTGAGCAGACAGAGGAAGAGTTCGAGGGCGGCCTTCAGTAGCAACATCCACACAAAAAGGAAGCGCTCACGGGGGGAGAAGGCGAACGTGGAACAGTACTCACTGAAATCGATAATCAATCAATCAATCAATCCTCCGGACTATCGGAACTCGTGGGATTGGAACTCGCAGTAAGCGGTGTATTACTGTGTTTCGCCGTAAACTTAATTGCCATAATGTGCTACTTGAATCAACCGATCAATGAGGAATAGTATAAAAGGAATCAATCAATCAATCAATCGACCCTGCACTCACACATCGCAGTCCTTTGCTCTGTCGAGTGCCTGGATTATAATGGCTGCTGTGATTTCGATGGCTGCCACACCGCATTCCATACCCACAAACGACATCAACATCACTGAAACCAATCGATCAATCAATCAAATTATGAATAACGACGATGTTATCTTCCCAGAACATTTACAAACTTACTCTTGAACCGACAGAAAAAAGAAAGAAGCAAGGACCGATAAGAGAACGGACAAGAGAAGAGAGAGGAGGAGATGGACCCACCCCAGTTGTGGTACCAGATGTGGACGACCGAGAGAACGACAAGGGCAGCTTCCAGAATAGCCAGCACACCTGAAAACAATCAATCAATCAATCGATCAACCAAACCCTTCTCTCTTCCCTCTCTGTCTCTAATACCCTCTCTCTCTCTCTCTAATACCCCCCCCCTCTCTCTCTACTCCTCCCCCTCTTTCTCTCTCCCCCCCCCCCCCCTCTCTACCTGTGGGAATGGCCGCAGTGGATCGCAGCCATATCCATGCCACCAGTACTGACAACATCGTCACTAGGGTCATCGACTAAAAACACCTATTCATCACGTTCATTTAGAATACAATGCAAATTACATATAGTTTGAAATAACAAAAACAATATGGATACATTTTATGATGGTAATAATAATTTACTTTCTATGTCAGCTGGTTTACGATCTTTACGTTGTTCTAAACAGAAATGTACTGATAACGTCACAACTCTATAAACTACACCACAATTCATTCAACCAGTTCTCGCACTGTCATAAAATCACTGTCAAGTGATTGATTAGTAAAGGGAGAACGAGGAACTGACAGAAATCATGTAAGAACCACCTTTATTCCCATAATCCCATACTCTTTTCCTCCTCCCCCTCTCTCTTTCTCCCTCCTCACCTTCATAACGATGAGGAATACATTGAATCCGAGTTGGGTCTGCTGCTTGGCTCTCGCACTGTTCTTCACGTATCTGAACAGAGAAAACATGCTTCCAAGATGACTGAACGCCTGAACAGATTCTTTGAATTCCAAAAAAGGGAAAAAAGGAGAAACGAATCGACAACTCGGGCCGGGAGTCGACTTGATGACTGCGGTTGATGCGATAATTCGAACAGTACATGGAGTTAAAAATAGCTTGCGCCGCCTGCTGAGAGAGAGAGAGAGAGAGAGAGAGAGAGAGAGAGAGAGATTGGGATGAGCAGACCACATGATTGGTTGTTCATTTTTTCACTTCTTCATGTCACGAGATCAATCTCACTCCTACAGCAACAAAAACATCGCCAACACATTGTTGCAATGAATGTGATCATATCATCAAATGAGAGTTCGTTACGTAAGTAGATAATCTGTCATGTGATGCATACTTCAAAAGCACGACATCGATCGGATAGCGTTGACAATCATTGTTAAAAATGTGGTGGTTGGTGATAATCTCTTCAGGTAGTGAGAGATTACACAACGCGAGAGAGCGCAGAGAGCATAGCCAGCAGACAAACGGACCATTGCATCTTGCATCTCTCAACTGGTATACACAGGAGACTGTGCGTAGGCATGCGAAGAGTGATGGGGAGAGGGATGCGACTGCCAGCAATGCGCGAGTTTTCCAACAATCAAAGTTCCACGAGCACCGTACCTGGGTGGCTGTCCGTGTTGACCGTGGTGTCGATAGGACGGGAGATCATCGCGAGTGAACGGCTCCGGACTGCGCTCCCAAGTAACTCTGGAACACGGTTGAGAGAGAGATGAGAGAGAGAGAGAGAGGAGAGAGAGGAGAGAGAGAGAGGAGAGAGAGGAGAGAGAGAGGGGGAGAGAGAGGAGAGAGAGGAGAGAAAGAGGAGAGAGAGGGGAGAGAGGGGAGAGAGAGGGGGGAGTGAGACGTACCCTCTTCTGTCTTCGCCATCCCTCTCCTCCACCTCTTCCTCAATTACTGATACGGTCGTGTCCGCTGCACTCGCTCGCTGCACTTCCAATGACGTCATCGCCGTCAGGCGGGTACACTGTAGCGGGTTTCATCATTCGAAGCAACGAACCATGTAACGCGAATGGGGAGCGAATCCAAGGGAACAAAGTGAATGGGGGGAGAGTGGCTGCCGTGGAGATGAAATAATCGAGCCGCGCAATCTCAATTTCTTCCCATATTTCCATGCACACGACAATTGCGCACATCGCACTTTGCAGCACACACACATAGAGAGAGAAGAGAACAGGATCGATCGATTGAGAGAGGTTAGAGAGAACTGGACTTCCGTTCCGTTTTCCACAGACACTCAAACAAAAGTGGACACTGACGAGTGATAAGGTGATTTTCGTGATAACTGCGGTCAGCCGACAGACACATACGGGAATTGCATGTGTGGAATCGAGTGGTTGGCGTGAGAGAAGGTCACTGGTCAAATCGCTTCGACAGCTGGCCCGAAAGAGTACACCCACAAGTGCATTCCAACATATGCACGCAACCAACATGAAACGATTATAGCCTTCGATATGACTGATGGGATAGAGAGAGGGGCATTGGAAAGTTGGTATTTGAAAACAAGAAGAGAACAGCTGTCTGTTGGCGTGTTCTTGTATGTGAGTGTGTCAGCGAGTGGCCGCCGCGTGAATGATGCATCATGTGAAATCGAAGTGAGACTCACAAGACACAAAATCAACATGCGAAAACACTCGCAAACAAAAGCAAACGAACGAACGCGAAGTGAGCGAATGATAGAAAACCGCCAAAAGATCGCCCAAGACAAACGAGTCGCTGCAGCTGAGAGTCGGCTGCGAGAGTCAACTCTGCGTCTCTGGCATATTCTCATTCGAGCAAAATATTCACTATTGACACAATTTATAATAAATATGATATAATGTCGATAAAATAGTCGATCTGGAACTCACTATCACATTTACCTTCATTTCGGCCGTCACATTTTCGGTGTACGCCAACGTCTAGAATCGCGCGTACTGCATCTATTGCTCGGTATTTGCATACCTAGGATCCCCGAAATACCCATTTTTCGAAACGACTTTTCTCAGGAACAAACAAGCGAACATTACATTTATTATTTGATATATTCACGATATTATGATCTAGATCAACAGAACACAAACAGGAGAGAGACGAGAGATTATATATAAACAATTGTGAGAGTGAATAAGGCATGTCCGTTAATATTGTGGGAAATCAAATACTTAGGTTATATAAGAAAGAATGTGAAAGAGAAAGTAAAGAACAAGAAGAGCACGAAAAAAGAGAACTCTACCATTATTATTCAATCAATCATGGGAATGTCCTCGAGACCGTTGGCTTTCTTGGCGAGCTAAACAATGTGTTCAGATCGACTACATACGTACGATGCAAATGTGAGATGAAATACACATGCATGAACATACCTCGCCTGTTCCATCGATCTCGAAGATGAAACACCTGTCAGTGGGATGAACGTAGTAGCCCGTCCGAGTAGGATCGCGACGGATCAGCCACCTGTTTTCCAAGACAGTCAGATCTCCGGGAGGGAAGCTAAAAGCAATAGATAAACACATCAAAACAACACATTAGCATTAGTGAAACACAACTTACGATGAAGCAGGAGAAGACAACGGATAGACTTGAACTATCTGCCACAGAGATCGAGCCACAGAAGACCACGTCTGAAATGAAACATTGAAAAAAACTAAGCAACACAATGCAAAGAAGAGTAAAAATACTCACCTCAGCTTTGGATGGAGCACGAACGCTGCGAGGCAACATGACGAGAGATGTGCGCTGTGGAACTGTGTTGAGACCAGCGCCGATATGAGCAATCGTCTGCTGTAGCTCGTCCTTCCGGTCGCGAAGGTTGTCGCGGGAAAGGCGTGAAGCAGCACGTAGCTGTCGAATCAGCTAGAAAACATTAGTTTCCATTTAACTCGTGAAAAATCGGTATTGCAATGTGAGTGACATATATGAAACCTCAATTTGAATGGAATCATGTGTCATTTCATACCCAGTATTCTCTCTCTCTCTCTCTCTCTCTCTCTCTCTCTCCTCTTTTAATTGAAATTCATTCAATCAAAATAACCTTGTTGCTCTTGCAGTGAGGGGGAAGTGATTCTACAGTAGTGATGATGTGAGTGAGTTTGTCTATGGCCTGGATGAGACGGTGGAGGCCGCCAAGCGAGTCGCCCTCGGAGATGGACGCATGAAATGATTAAGCTATCTTTACACCATTTCTGTGACTATTAAAACATGCAAACTTTTAAGAGTATACATTAATGATTGGCATATTCCACCACTTTTGATGCAGTAAAAGGCAATAAAATAATTACCTGACCGAATAAAATGACCTTTAAAATATAAATAAATAAATAAACCTACAACCAGAAGATGACTTTGTGAGTAGATCATTAGCAGCTCTCCAGCCTTCGCCGCAGCCTTCGCCTCCTCACACATCTTCTGCTTCACAGAGATAATTTCGTAGAAGCGTCGAATAGGCAGATAATCCTGTAAAAAAACATAAAATCATTTTCATTAGTGCCCTATTTCACACAACAAGTGGAAAAATGAGAGAAACTCACAATCTTCACGGGAAAAAACCACGTATAAACAATCGCTGACACTAAGCTAAACGATATAAATATCACGAACCTCGCGCTGTGAAGTCTTCTCGTGCGTGAGCCACCCATCTACGCACGCAACAGAAAGATCGTATGAGGGACTGGATAAAGGAAGGCATGCGAGCTCACGTCCGTCTTGCATCACCTAGAGCATTTTCATCAAATTAGGATAGAGGGAATAAAGAGGGAGGAAAAACATGGAATGAAGCATCATTTCGAATTAAAAAAACCCCATTAAGTATTAGTGCGCAAGCTCCTGGAAAATTGGAGTGGAGTTTAATTTTCCAGATTTTAGGACAGGAATGTCGATCGTAAGATACATAGCAATGTGCTACGTTTGCATCTGGCAGTAAATCAGTATTCTGTAAAACATCTCTTGTCAAAGGATAGAGCAAAAACATGTTTGAAAGTTCGTTATGCGAAAAATATAGAGGTGGCCAGGTACGCGCCGCTTTGGTCACCGCTTCCACCACTTTTGGATATACGTAGAGTTTGCTATCTGCAGAAACTACCCGTACTTAGCTCGCCTCATTTGCATTTCCGGCGCATGCTCTCGTGCGCGAGATATTTTCTCTCCTTCTCACACGAATCGAGCTGTCGCAAAATTACTGTAAAACAGAAAGAGAACTCGATAAATATCCATATTATGAGCGATAGGATAGTTCACGACAAAGTCTCTCGATTCCGCTATATCGAAACACGATTGGATAAACCGAGAAACAGCTTTGTTTTCAGAAATGACCTCAACTCAATGGCAGCAAATAGCTGGGTATGCATAACAGTCTGTATGCATAAAAATATGCATTTTTAACAGAGGTGACAACTTCTAAGAAAACGTGAATGTTTATCGTTTGAATGGGACAAAAGGGGTCGATGGAGAGAGTGGAGAGGAGGAAGAGTCCTGAAAATAGTACCGACATTACGCATATAAACAGATCACATCAGTCAGTACGTCAGTGGTAATGCAAAGTTCGCGAATCAACAATAAAGGTTCAGATTCGAACCTGTGACCGTAAAATCACGCGTTAAGCAACTAGGACGGGGCAAGAAAATGGTTCTGAAATAGAAACGAACGACATGATCATGATCAACTCACAAACAAATATCTACATCTATCTAACAAAGTTATGTATGTTTCACTGATATATATTCGCACGCCTTCAGAACGTCTAAGCCTAGTTTATAACGCATGTCTAACCAGACTATATAGCGCAGGGGCCTACTCCACTTTCCGTTTATCGCCATTTTTGTCGACATCACATCAAGTGTGAGAGAGATATGAAGAAGAGTGCGCACAGTGGAGGGAACGAAGTTTGCCATCAACACGGTCTACTGATGTTTCTGATCACCGCGTATACGTATGTAGACTTTCGTTCTACCTGCATTCGAATGAACGTTTCATGATGCATTTACGATTAAAAACCGTCAGAAAAAAAGCCACTGGGTTCTAGATGCAACATACTGCTACATTCATGATTCATGGAAAGCGGGAAAATCTCTCACCTCCCACCATACATACCATTCGAGGATATACTAGGGTGTTTCCCGGTGCATAGTATACATCGATATCTACCGATATCCGAGATCCAAGATAAAATAGTAAATTGAACATAACTTTCTTCAAAGATGAGCTAGAGCACAACTTTGTATATGATATAGAGAAGGGATATACTAACAAACGTTTGGAACTGGATTTTTGAACCTCTAGCAAAGACCATATGTATTTCTCCCTCTTCTTCCCCTCATTCTCTAACAACCATTTATTGTGATTTTGAATTGGCTTTGAGGGTGACTAGACTAGCGCAGTGGGAGTGGATGTGCATGCTATCAAGGAAAGTTCTACGTTCAATTTCTGCGCCGTCAGTCAAACATATGTGACGTGTGCACTTTAGATAGACCATGTCAACAACTGACGACTTCTAATCGAGAACCTTTGGACGATGGCCTTGTTGACTACATCGTTAGTTGTATCGCTCTGTTGACAATTCAATGGCCAACACAACGATTACACTTTCTAGCGACCCACCTTTGACTGCGAACTTCGTGAGGACAGAAGTTGGCGCGGCATCCTGGAAGTTATCTGTTTACAAGATCACAAACAGATCATGAATGCGACAGACTTATCGAATAAATGCGACAAACATATCGAATAAATGCGACAAACATAAGCAAACAAACGCACGCACGCGATCCACACGCACGTAAAATGATGGCGAAATGAGCGGTGGCAAATGGTTGAAGAGATGTGCCGTTGTCCACGCACACTCTTTTTTTTCTTCGCTGTCATTTTGCAAGTGTCGGTGGGTGGCGGAGAGTGGGCCTATGGAGGAGATGTGTCGGCCAGAGCGGGACTAGATCCACTCGATGGGGAGCAGCTGAAGCAGTGGAAGCACTTCTAGTCAAGTGAGTGCATCATGAACAGTCATCACCTAGTAGTCTACAGTATGATAGCGCTCATAGTACATTTATTTGGTACGAGTACTTTAAATTAGGTATACGGTAGCTACAGTAAACATACCACTTGACCTCATGATACATTTACCCTAATCCAATCCACCGTGTCCCACTTAAATAAGCACTACTGTCGACGTGCGGCGGAAGTGGCGGCGGAAAGAGATGTTGGCACCGTTGTGAGCGATGTCTGCTCGAAGGTGGCGCACTCCGGCCGTGCCACGATGACGGTCCGGCCTGACGAAATGTGCCTCGTGCCTGTGAACGGCCTTGGCGACGTCGGCGTAGGCGACAGCAGGGGTGGGGGAGAGGACGGCGCCAGCCTCTCAACGACCCTTATGAGAAGGCTCGTGTTGTGGGTGTTCTTCGAGCACATCTTGTCAGACTGGCGAGCATCTTGTCCTGCGACTGCAGAAAAGACAAAAACTGTGATCATATCCAAAAATTGTTCAATATCGTTTAGTAGGCATCAAATATGTAACTTTCGCTTAATAGATCCTTATCATGACCGGATCAGAAACGGATATCGAATGATATCGATAAAACTTTTTAAAACTAGTAGAAGTATAGACGATTCAAGAAACGCATGCGGACAATAGGAAAGCATTTTACTTTACTGAATGGAAAGCATTTTACTTTACTGAATGCAAGGAAGAATTTTTTTTTAAATTGCAGCGACTGCCAACCACACGTGATGCAAACACTCATTAGATTGACGGGATTGATGCATACATACTTTTACATACAGTACTCTCATAAGTACTGTATTTCAGATGGTCGCGTGTTTGCCATGTGCGCATAGATGTGTGTTGCTGTCACCAGGAGCGTGGAGGAATATGTCGAGGAAAGTTGTGTCTTCTCTCTCTCTTTCTCTCTCTCTCTCTCTCTCTCTCTCTCTCTCTCTCTCTCTGTTGAGTGCATGTTGCCGGCCTACTACAGGCTGACCTTATGATCGCGAGTGCCGAACACCACGGTTCTGAACCAGTGTGTCGCCCGCTCATGATTGGGTAGATCATATTTGGTCGTAGGGCCGGTCAGCCAGTGTGTCGCCCGCCTGTTTTGGGTAGATCAGAAGGTCGCGAGTGCCGAACACCACGGTTCGCCAGTGTGTCGCCCGCCTGTTTTGGGTAGACCTGACGATCGCGAGTGCTGAACACCACGGTTTTCCATTCAGTTGCCCGCCTGTCTTAGGTAGATCAGACGGTCGCGAGTACACCACGGTTCTCAACCAGTGTGTCGCCCGCCTTTCGGGGTAGACCAGACGATTGAAACAGAGCTGATTGTACTTTGACATTGAGTTATCTACATCAGTTTGTATGATTTAGTCTATCCTTCTTCAACTTCTCTTTTTCATGAATCATCGCTTCTATGCTTGAAACACAACCAAAAGATCTGAAACAGCAAAGACGGAAATACGATAACTATTGAGTGAGTGGTTTCATTATTCGTTACTTAATTATTTTATTATGATTTATTCAAACATCTGTTTTGATTGTGAGCATGAGTAAAAGTAACTACCGTATTGTAATACAACGGGGATGAGTTGTATATATTTTCTTCATATCTCATGCGGTTGATTAAAATAGTTTGCACTCAAACCCCACATGTCGGATATTTAACAAGTTTCATCAAACTTATCTCATGACTTATCTACCGTATTCCAAATTCAATCTACCGTACGCCACACTAAATCAGCACTTCGCCGAAACCGTTAAGCGTGTTTCAAAAATGATCTAGCGTATTGTTTATTCCTAACCTATCGTTTCGCAAACATTTCAAACTATTTTGCTAAACATACTTAGTTACCCTTCTGTTGCAAAAATATGAAATTATTCTAATACCGTAATCCTTGATCGGCACAAAAGTCGAATTATTTTCATACCGTAACCGTCGTTTTGCAAGGAGCTCAAATTATTCCCCTACAGTATTCCCTGGTTCGCAAGAAGGTCAGATGTTTCATGTAAAGTGGACTTCCAACCACACGTGATGCAAACACTCATTAGATTGACGAGATTGATGCATACATACTTTTACATACAGTACTCTCATATGTACTGTATTTCAGATGGTCGCGTGTTTGCCATGTGCGCATAGATGTGTGTTGCTGTCACCAGGAGCGTGGAGGAATATATCGAGGAAAGTTGTGTCTTCTCTCTCTCTATCTCTCTCTCTCTCTCTCTCTCTCTCTCTCTCTCTGTTGAGTGCATGTTGCCGGCCTACTACAGGCTGACCTTATGATCGCGAGTGCCGAACACCACGGTTCTGAACCAGTGTGTCGCCCGCTCATGATTGGGTAGATCATATTTGGTCGTAGGGCCGGTCAGCCAGTGTGTCGCCCGCCTGTTTTGGGTAGATCAGAAGGTCGCGAGTGCCGAACACCACGGTTCGCCAGTGTGTCGCCCGCCTGTTTTGGGTAGACCTGACGATCGCGAGTGCTGAACACCACGGTTTTCCATTCAGTTGCCCGCCTGTCTTAGGTAGATCAGACGGTCGCGAGTACACCACGGTTCTCAACCAGTGTGTCGCCCGCCTTTCGGGGTAGACCAGACGATTGAAACAGAGCTGATTGTACTTTGACATTGAGTTATCTACATCAGTTTGTATGATTTAGTCTATCCTTCTTCAATTTCTCTTTTTCATGAATCATCGCTTCTCTTCTGTGCTTGAAACACAACCGAAAGATCTGAAACAGCAAAGACGGAAATACGATAACTATTGAGTGAGTGGTTTCATTATTCGTTACTTAACTAATTTATCATAATTTATTCAAACATCTGTTTTGATTGTGAGCATGAGTAAAAGTAACTACCGTATTGTAATACAACGGGGATGAGTTGTATATATTTTCTTCATATCTCATGCGGTTGATTAAAATAGTTTGCACTCAAACCCCACATGTCGGATATTTAACAAGTTTCATCAAACTTATCTCATGACTTATCTACCGTAATCCAAATTCAATCTACCGTACGCCACACTAAATCAGCACTTCGCCGAAACCGTTAAGCGTGTTTCAAAAATGATCTAGCGTATTGTTTATTCCTAACCTATCGTTTCGCAAACATTTCAAACTATTTTGCTAAACATACTTAGTTACCCTTCTGTTGCAAAAATATGAAATTATTCTAATACCGTAATCCTTGATCGGCACAAAAGTCGAATTATTTTCATACCGTAACCGTCGTTTTGCAAGGAGCTCAAATTATTCCCCTACAGTATTCCCTGGTTCGCAAGAAGGTCAGATGTTTCATGTAAAGTGGACTTCCAACCACACGTGATGCAAACACTCATTAGATTGACGAGATTGATGCATACATACTTTTACATACAGTACTCTCATATGTACTGTATTTCAGATGGTCGCGTGTTTGCCATGTGCGCATAGATGTGTGTTGCTGTCACCAGGAGCGTGGAGGAATATATCGAGGAAAGTTGTGTCTTCTCTCTCTCTATCTCTCTCTCTCTCTCTCTCTCTCTCTCTCTCTCTCTCTCTCTGTTGAGTGCATGTTGCCGGCCTACTACAGGCTGACCTTATGATCGCGAGTGCCGAACACCACGGTTCTGAACCAGTGTGTCGCCCGCTCATGATTGGGTAGATCATATTTGGTCGTAGGGCCGGTCAGCCAGTGTGTCGCCCGCCTGTTTTGGGTAGATCAGAAGGTCGCGAGTGCCGAACACCACGGTTCGCCAGTGTGTCGCCCGCCTGTTTTGGGTAGACCTGACGATCGCGAGTGCTGAACACCACGGTTTTCCATTCAGTTGCCCGCCTGTCTTAGGTAGATCAGACGGTCGCGAGTACACCACGGTTCTCAACCAGTGTGTCGCCCGCCTTTCGGGGTAGACCAGACGATTGAAACAGAGCTGATTGTACTTTGACATTGAGTTATCTACATCAGTTTGTATGATTTAGTCTATCCTTCTTCAACTTCTCTTTTTCATGAATCATCGCTTCTATGCTTGAAACACAACCAAAAGATCTGAAACAGCAAAGACGGAAATACGATAACTATTGAGTGAGTGGTTTCATTATTCGTTACTTAATTATTTTATTATGATTTATTCAAACATCTGTTTTGATTGTGAGCATGAGTAAAAGTAACTACCGTATTGTAATACAACGGGGATGAGTTGTATATATTTTCTTCATATCTCATGCGGTTGATTAAAATAGTTTGCACTCAAACCCCACATGTCGGATATTTAACAAGTTTCATCAAACTTATCTCATGACTTATCTACCGTAATCCAAATTCAATCTACCGTACGCCACACTAAATCAGCACTTCGCCGAAACCGTTAAGCGTGTTTCAAAAATGATCTAGCGTATTGTTTATTCCTAACCTATCGTTTCGCAAACATTTCAAACTATTTTGCTAAACATACTTAGTTACCCTTCTGTTGCAAAAATATGAAATTATTCTAATACCGTAATCCTTGATCGGCACAAAAGTCGAATTATTTTCATACCGTAACCGTCGTTTTGCAAGGAGCTCAAATTATTCCCCTACAGTATTCCCTGGTTCGCAAGAAGGTCAGATGTTTCATGTAAAGTGGACTTCCAACCACACGTGATGCAAACACTCATTAGATTGACGGGATTGATGCATACATACTTTTACATACAGTACTCTCATATGTACTGTATTTCAGATGGTCGCGTGTTTGCCATGTGCGCATAGATGTGTGTTGCTGTCACCAGGAGCGTGGAGGAATATATCGAGGAAAGTTGTGTCTTCTCTCTCTCTATCTCTCTCTCTCTCTCTCTCTCTCTCTCTCTCTCTCTCTCTGTTGAGTGCATGTTGCCGGCCTACTACAGGCTGACCTTATGATCGCGAGTGCCGAACACCACGGTTCTGAACCAGTGTGTCGCCCGCTCATGATTGGGTAGATCATATTTGGTCGTAGGGCCGGTCAGCCAGTGTGTCGCCCGCCTGTTTTGGGTAGATCAGAAGGTCGCGAGTGCCGAACACCACGGTTCGCCAGTGTGTCGCCCGCCTGTTTTGGGTAGACCTGACGATCGCGAGTGCTGAACACCACGGTTTTCCATTCAGTTGCCCGCCTGTCTTAGGTAGATCAGACGGTCGCGAGTACACCACGGTTCTCAACCAGTGTGTCGCCCGCTCATGATTGGGTAGATCATATTTGGTCGTAGGGCCGGTCAGCCAGTGTGTCGCCCGCCTGTTTTGGGTAGATCAGAAGGTCGCGAGTGCCGAACACCACGGTTCGCCAGTGTGTCGCCCGCCTGTTTTGGGTAGACCTGACGATCGCGAGTGCTGAACACCACGGTTTTCCATTCAGTTGCCCGCCTGTCTTAGGTAGATCAGACGGTCGCGAGTACACCACGGTTCTCAACCAGTGTGTCGCCCGCCTTTCGGGGTAGACCAGACGATTGAAACAGAGCTGATTGTACTTTGACATTGAGTTATCTACATCAGTTTGTATGATTTAGTCTATCCTTCTTCAACTTCTCTTTTTCATGAATCATCGCTTCTATGCTTGAAACACAGCCGAAAGATCTGAAACAGCAAAGACGGAAATACGATAACTATTGAGTGAGTGGTTTCATTATTCGTTACTTAATTATTTTATTATGATTTATTCAAACATCTGTTTTGATTGTGAGCATGAGTAAAAGTAACTACCGTATTGTAATACAACGGGGATGAGTTGTATATATTTTCTTCATATCTCATGCGGTTGATTAAAATAGTTTGCACTCAAACCCCACATGTCGGATATTTAACAAGTTTCATCAAACTTATCTCATGACTTATCTACCGTAATCCAAATTCAATCTACCGTACGCCACACTAAATCAGCACTTCGCCGAAACCGTTAAGCGTGTTTCAAAAATGATCTAGCGTATTGTTTATTCCTAACCTATCGTTTCGCAAACATTTCAAACTATTTTGCTAAACATACTTAGTTACCCTTCTGTTGCAAAAATATGAAATTATTCTAATACCGTAATCCTTGATCGGCACAATAGTTTATTACCGTGTTGAGTACTTAACATGTGCATCATAGGAAACATAACAGTGCTTACGGTAGGATAGTAAAATAGGAAAAAGAAGAAGAAACATTCAAAGAGTAGACAATAAGCAAACTACAAATGTCGAATTTTAGACATGGGATGCAAATGGGGATTGTCTACTAAGTGGGATTTCACGTTACTGGTTTTCGCAGATTCAACAATATCAGATGGAAGTGAGTTCCAAACTCCATAAACTCTCTGAAAGAACGCGCTGCTCCGCAAAAACGAGTCATATGATGGCAAAAGGCGATATTTGTGAGATGTGCGCGACCGAGTTGGGACTAATGTAAAAAGACCAGAATAATTAAGAGAGGTGGTTTTAGTAATAACCTTGTGAATGTACACTACGTCACTTATAAAGCGGCGTTGTTCAAGAGTTTGAAGGCCAAGAAGCTGGAGGCGTTGGGGATAGGTGAGCGAGAACAAGCCAGCGCGACGACATATTCGGCGCGTATAGTATCGCTGCACTGACTCGATCAAATTCACTGATCCCACATCCTGAGGGTTCCACAATTCAGTACAATACTCTAGCTTGCAGCGGAAATACGTTGTATAAGCGGTGACAAGAACCTTCAAGTCTCTTGTACGATACACTCTCAAAAAATCATTTATGGCATTTAGGGTGCCTTTAACAATGTTTGCAAAATGGTCTTCAAAAATCAAGGACCCACACATAGTCACACCAAGGTCCCTTACAGAGTTAGCAGGTGCGAGCGTAGTGCCATGTGCTGTATACTCATGTTTGGGATTTCGGCGGCCTATGTGCAGTATCTGCGTTTTCTCAGTGGAGATCTGCAGACCCCATTCTAAAGCCCACTTTGCGACAGCGTCGATTGCTTTTTGAAACATAATTTTAGCCAAATTATCACTCGGATCAAAAGCGAAGTATATTTTCAAATCGTCTGCGTATAGAGCACACTCGACATAATCAGGCAGGCTATCAACAATATTATTGATAAAGATATTGAAGAGTATGGGTCCAAGACACGACCCCTGCGGCACACCACAGTTGACGAGTCGAGGAGACGAGAGCTCATCTCCAACCATAACTTGTTGGCAACGGTCAGAAAGGAAGGCTCGAATCCACCCGAGAACGTTTCCACGAATGCCCAGCGAATGCAACTTTTTGAATAGTAGTTTATGATTGATTGTGTCGAAAGCTTTTTTAAAGTCGAAATAAATACAATCAATAACAAGGCCGTTGGAAATATGTTTCAGCCAGTGACTATAACATTCAATAAGCTGTGCGTTGGTAGACCTATTCTTACGAAAACCAAACTGTCTAGAAGAAATCAAGCTATTGGACTCGAGAAAAGCAGTCAGTTGCCTGACTATAATTCGCTCTAATAATTTCGCTACACTACTAGTTAGGCTAATGGGACGATAGTTGGCTGGATTATCACGAGAACCCTTTTTATACAGCGGTTTTATATAAGCGACTTTCCAAATATTGGGGATAGCGCACACTGATAAAGACATAGAAAAAAGAATCGAAAGCGGGAGACTTATTGTATCAACTGTATTTTTCAAAAACGTGTGAGTGATTCCATCGGGACTGGTATTGATTTTTGAATCCAATTGTTGTATAGTCTTGTGAACAAGTGCATAAGAAACGTCAATCATGGTGAGTTGATTAGAGAGAGAGGGGAGGGCAGAGCCGGTCGGAGCAACACTCCCACCAGAGAATATCGAGTCGAAGTATTTCCCGAACACCTCCGCCTTTTCCCTCGAATCATGGACCAACTCACCATTGTGTGACAGCGAGCTGATACCATCAGCAGGAAACATCTTTTTTCTAACATCCTTGTATAATGCGCGTTTATTGTTACCGTTGATAAGTTTCGCTTCGCGCTTACATTGCCAAGAGAAAATAGCGTTTCGCAGTTTACGCTGCGCCTTATCAGCAGTCTTCGATTCTGGAATAAGTATAGAGTAGCGTAATGCACGGCGTTTCAATTTAGAAATATAGAGAGGAATACTGACAGCTTTAGTATGTTTCATAAGGGGAATATACTCGGTAATGAGGTGTTGCATTCGCTGGACAAACACGGAAGTTGCCTCTTCAATATTTAAACCAATAAAAACACGTGTCCAATCAGTACATGCTATAGCCGCGTTGATCTCACCCCACTTAGCCCTCCCATATGCGCGTCGAAGCGGCTCTCTCGCCGCGGCCCCCGCACCGAGTCGCAACCGAAACTCGACAGGGAGGTGATCACATAAAGAGAAACGCCCCAATACACGCGCATGTTGAAAGAGACAAGGGGAGTCAGTCAATACAATGTCAAGAGTATGCGCCTTTTGCCCTGCTCGTCTCACCATCGTCGCCTGGCGAACCATTTGAGTGAGTGAGTGGAGAGAGGCAAAAGTGACTAGGGACCTATCAAAAGCATCGGCTGCCTGGAACGAATCCCAGTCAGCCGACGGTGCATTCAAATCGCCTTGTATAATGTGCATGTGAGAATCGGAAGAAATCAGCTGTTCTAGATGGCGGAATAGTTTACGACCAGCGCATTTTTTATCGGTAGAGTAACCGGGAGTGCGATAAATAGTGACCACACGTAATGGCTTAGAAAGAGGGAATGTTTCAGTCGGCAAGATATCAAGGCACAAAAGTTCGCAGAGATTATCGATCGACAAGGACACAATGTGTTTCACAGAGAGAGCAGACGCGCAGAGTACTAAAACGCCTCCAGCATGCGAGTCTCTATCCGATCGAAAGATAGAGTAACGGCCATTCAAACATAGACAATTCATGTTATCAGAAGGATTACACCATGACTCGGTCAGCGCACATATCAAAGGATTGTTTTGATCGAGAAAAACTTCCAAATCATAGAGCTTGTTTCTTGCGGAGCGAGCGTTTAACAGAATGAATTTGGAATAGGGAACATCACGTATTGATGAAAAAGGCTGCGGAAAACCAGACAACGTAAAACCCACGTGAGATGCGAGATGAGAGGGGGCAGGGGGACAGCTGTCCTACTGGGGCTCGAGAACGGGCGGGCTGGCGTCGGACATCTCTCCGTCGGCTCCCTCCTCCTCCGTGTCGCGGGCCTTCTTCGACGCATCTTCTGCAATAGGAAGGCACAAAAGTCGAATTATTTTCATACCGTAACCGTCGTTTTGCAAGGAGCTCAAATTATTCCCCTACAGTATTCCCTGGTTCGCAAGAAGGTCAGATGTTTCATGTAAAGTGGACTTCCAACCACACGTGATGCAAACACTCATTAGATTGACGGGAATGATGCATACATACTTTTACATACAGTACTCTCATATGTACTGTATTTCAGATGGTCGCGTGTTTGCCATGTGCGCATAGATGTGTGTTGCTGTCACCAGGAGCGTGGAGGAATATATCGAGGAAAGTTGTGTCTTCTCTCTCTCTATCTCTCTCTCTCTCTCTCTCTCTCTCTCTCTCTGTTGAGTGCATGTTGCCGGCCTACTACAGGCTGACCTTATGATCGCGAGTGCCGAACACCACGGTTCTGAACCAGTGTGTCGCCCGCTCATGATTGGGTAGATCATATTTGGTCGTAGGGCCGGTCAGCCAGTGTGTCGCCCGCCTGTTTTGGGTAGATCAGAAGGTCGCGAGTGCCGAACACCACGGTTCGCCAGTGTGTCGCCCGCCTGTTTTGGGTAGACCTGACGATCGCGAGTGCTGAACACCACGGTTTTCCATTCAGTTGCCCGCCTGTCTTAGGTAGATCAGACGGTCGCGAGTACACCACGGTTCTCAACCAGTGTGTCGCCCGCCTTTCGGGGTAGACCAGACGATTGAAACAGAGCTGATTGTACTTTGACATTGAGTTATCTACATCAGTTTGTATGATTTAGTCTATCCTTCTTCAACTTCTCTTTTTCATGAATCATCGCTTCTATGCTTGAAACACAACCGAAAGATCTGAAACAGCAAAGACGGAAATACGATAACTATTGAGTGAGTGGTTTCATTATTCGTTACTTAATTATTTTATCATGATTTATTCAAACATCTGTTTTGATTGTGAGCATGAGTAAAAGTAACTACCGTATTGTAATACAACGGGGATGAGTTGTATATATTTTCTTCATATCTCATGCGGTTGATTAAAATAGTTTGCACTCAAACCCCACATGTCGGATATTTAACAAGTTTCATCAAACTTATCTCATGACTTATCTACCGTAATCCAAATTTAATCTACCGTACGCCACACTAAATCAGCACTTCTCCGAAACCGTTAAGCGTGTTTCAAAAATGATCTAGCGTATTGTTTATTCCTAACCTATCGTTTCGCAAACATTTCAAACTATTTAATAAGTATTACACTTATGTATTTATGCGCATCTAGATATATCCTGTCCACACTGCACGAGATCGCTCAACATCGCGATGAATCCGAAGCCTTCAACCAACTCCAAATCTCATTTCACTGTTTCACACGTTGTCTGCTTGTTTCAACTTTTATGTATGTAATGTCAGGCTCGTGGCTGTGGTGGACGTTCGTCAAGAATTCAGGTATGCTGTCTACTTCTTTTTTGTTTGTTTTCGAAAGAAGATTGTGTAGACCGAACACTTCGGCCACATCGGTTCGTACATTAACAGCACGCATGTGGAGGCGCGGTTCCCCCAGCCTTGATACGCGAATCGCGAGAGATGACATAAGCCCAGATGAACGAGGCTCGTCAATTTACTGTGTGGCTCAATGCGTGTGAGCGCAGTTATGGCGCAGACCTCGCCGGTTCGAGTCCTGTCTACGGGAAATGTTTTGCATGCGTGGTAATACGCATTCAAGAGAGCTAGTTGCAGAATTCGTCACCGATTTCGTCAAGCCACGTTAGAATAGTTTTTTTCATACATGGTTAAAACTCACACAATACAATGGAATAGCTACGGTTTTGAGAGTGTTCGCTGGCGGCGCGTACTACCTCTGCGCCATAGGGCCCTTTTA
This sequence comes from Rhabditoides inermis, assembly GCA_963966185.1. Classification (NCBI taxonomy): domain Eukaryota; kingdom Metazoa; phylum Nematoda; class Chromadorea; order Rhabditida; family Rhabditidae; genus Rhabditoides; species Rhabditoides inermis. Next base: position 15,164 of record CAWZYM010000073.1, on the reverse strand, counting down.
TACTCCGCCGCCGCCGCACCGCTCGCCGCCCGTCGCCGAGACGAGTATTCTCACCGCTCGCCGCTGGGAGTAGTCAACGGGCGGCGGGCGGCGTACAAAAATATTAGGGTGCTCATATTTCGTGTTTCTTTCGATTACTAACTGAAACTTATGTTAAATCAATCAAAATTTTGTCTACTTACCAAATACATGATTACTGTACTCTCTAGTACACAATTTATGTTACTGTTTAAATCTCAGCACAGGAAGCTCAAATTGTACTGAAACTAGTATATTCTGAATCAGAATTGTGTATTGTTCCATAGTACAACAAAACTTATAAAACAAAATTATCATATTTGAAAACATTCAAGCACATTACCCTCGCCGCAGCGGCGAAAATACTCGCGAGCATTATCGCCGCTGGAGACCGCGGCGTTCGAGTATAAAGGGGTGCGCGAGCGGCCAGCGGTCAGCGGCCGGCAGTGTCAATCGATATTTGTATCTTTTGCACTACGCCGCTAGCGGCGGCGGCGGAGTATAAAAGGGCCCATAGAGGCAGTAGTCTGATGATCGAACAGAGACCCCATGTAGCTCCACTAGCCTTCTTCAGTCTTCAGTGTACAATCATGAGATATAACGAGCAAACATATCTTCGAAATTCAATGACGTCTCGGTACTAGCCTCAATAGCACAGTGGTAGATCGCGCCGCCACATTTTGTGCGTCACATTTTGAACAAGGTTCAGACAACGGCGGTCGAATTCAATTGCCGCAGGCACTCTATTGTCACCGAATGACAACCCCGCCTTGTCACTACAGGCGTACAGGATGAAGGGCGGTCTCGCAAGTGCGGATAGTGGATGGAATGAGTTCCCACAACATACACACCACGGGGGGAAGAGAAAGAACGAAGTGCGTATAAATGGTGAGAAATAGTAAAGAATGTTAATATGATCTTTTTGCATGTTTTCGAATGCCGACACGGTGGAAACATTTGTGGAAATTCCTTAGTTGTAACCGGGTCGATTTGAGACGATTATGCGGCGTCGTTTTTCAAGAGGGTTTCATCTTTTATATTTTCTGCGAACGAGAGAGAGAGAGAGAGAGAGAGAGAGAGAGACGAGCATATTAGGACTCGATGACTTCTTTCGCAGTGTTCGGTGTGTGCAATTTGAGAGTCCCTTCTCTCTGTTTTATCTTCACCACCCATCATATGTCTTCCCGCGAACGACTACGTTCCCCTCCAAACCGTAGTTTATGTGTTCATGTTTAGAGATATGGGATTTAGGGAAGACGAATGTATTACCTTCTCTGGCGCTGATGTCCTTCTTATCTCTTCCGAATATCTCTCTCTCTCTCTCTCTCTCTCTCTCTCTCTCTTTGATGAAAAGCCGTGGATGCGACTTTGTGATCGTCCTCCACTTTCATTAAACGCAAAAAGGCGACTTTCGTGGCGGCCCCACACAGGCAATTCATGAGGATATATTGGCTCAATATAGCCATGTCCTCTCTCCCTCGCCCTCTCCCTCCTTCTCTCTCTCCCTCGCCCTCTTCCTCCTTCTCTCTCTCTCTCTCTCACACACACACACTCTCTCCATTCAAGGAGAGCTATTCAAACTTTTGCGACGATTCCACGAAGCTTACGTGTGTATGTTGTGGGGAACTCTATCCCACTTCTATCTTCCGAAACCATCCTCGATACTGTGCCCCTGTAGTGACAAGGCCTTGTTGTCATTCGGTGACAATAGAGTGCCTGCGGCAATTGAATTCGACCCTTGCACGCTCTGCGCTCTCTCCCCTTCTACACTCTCTCGCCTGCACGTCATGTCAACAATAGTAGTGTCAGTCTGCAGAGGCAATCAGTGGAGGTGGCTCCGGGTCTTGGAGAGAGAGAGAGAGAGAGCGAGAGCGATAGAGAGAGAAAGAGAGGGAGTGGGACGGGGGACTTGAACCGTATTGGTAGCTCAAGAACATCTAGCCTTATCATATTTTGCTAAGCCACAGTGTACATGTGTTTCGGAAATACTTTCATGTTTTACTTGTGTGCTAGACCGGTTTTGTTAGCTTGTTTACACGCTGCCTCCAGTCACTAGCCTTCAACTCTCTCCCTCCTTCCTCTCCCTCCCTCTCTCCCGTTCTTCCTCTCTCTCTCTCTCTCTCTCCCCCTCTCTCTTCCTCTCTTCCTCTCTCTCCCTCAACTCCCTCCCCTTCCCTCCCCCTCTCTCTCCCTTTCTTCCTCCCCCCCCCTCTCTCTCTCTCTCTCTCTCCCCCTCTCTCTCTCTCTCTCTTCCTCTCCCCCCTCTCTTTCTCCCGCGGAATATTTGATGACAATCACCCCTCACACGTGTGGTTCGAGTGTTTTTTCGCGATTTCCGGTCAATTGTTGGAGATGATCGTAGTAAACTTGCGAGAATGTTTCTCCCGCGATTCGCGTATGTACACGAATAGCATACCCGTTTCGGAATCGACTCCTTTCCTTTCCCGAACTTTGTGTGTTGTGTTTTCTGTTGTCCATTTCCAGTCCGCAATTCAATAACAACAATAAGTATCCATGACACCATCGCCTCCCTTACTCCAAGGAGGCTAATGCGAATGAGAAAGTAAGTGAGTGAGATGTTGATGGATGGTAGAGGGAGAGAGAGAGAGAGAGAGAGAGAGAGAGGAGAGGAGAGAGAGAGAGAGAGACTTCTGTGCTTTGCCGCGAGTTTGATGGATTCGTGTTGATGGGTCTGTGTCCCCGGATGTGAAATCTCGGAAGTTCATATCATTCTTGAGTTGTTTTCTCGCTTCTTTTTGTCAATTATGAGACAATTGACACTTTTTCAGCCCTCCTACTCCTAGTCCTAGTGCTGTATTATGGCCTTTTATAGATAATCTCACAGTTATCAAAGTCTGTTCGATAACAAGTGTGACATACATTTGCTATCGAGTTTCGAAACACATTGTTTTGCACGTGTTTCTATGCCAGCTGATCTATTCGAGCTCTCTTGACTCTCGAACGAACGTAGAGTCATCTCTATCACATCATCATTGCGAATCGCTGAATCTCTCTCTCTCCTTCTCTCTCTCTCCTTCTCTCTATCCTTCTCTCTTGCCTTCTCTCTCTCCTTCTCTCTCTCTCCTTCTCTCTCTCCTTCTCCCTATCCTTCTCTCTCTCTCTCCTTCTCTCTCTCCTTCTCTCTATCCTTCTCTCTCATTTTCTCTCTAGCCTTCTCTCTCTCCTTCTCTCTCTCCTTCTCTCTCTCTCCTTCTCTCTCTCCTTCTCCCTATCCTTCTCTCTCTCTCCTTCTCTCTCTCCTTCTCTCTATCCTTCTCTCTCATTTTCTCTCTAGCCTTCTCTCTCTCCTTCTCTCTCTCCTTCTCTCTCTCCTGCTCTCTCTCTCTCTCTCTCTCTCTCTCTCTCTCTCTCTCTCTCTCTCTCTCTCTCTCTCTCTCTCTGATCCCTTGCTTTCTAAATTGCTGTCAGTTAATTGCGACTACACGATTGCAGCTGCATATGCAATGTTTATTCCCGCAATCCCTACATACTTCTGTGAATGTCGTCCGATCAGAGTCCGTGTCCTTATGCCAGCAACAATCGAATCAGGGCGATTTTATGCGTGTTTGTCTAATTTTGTCGATTTGAGTCATCTCTGCTTATTTCGAATTCACGACAAAAACACCGCATCGCCCATCATATTTTGCTGCGAGCTCATTGAAGCGGGAAGAACAAACCCCTCTTTTCCTGTCCCTCCCTCTCCCCCCTCTTTCTCTTTCTCTCTCTCTCTCTCTCTCCTCTCTCTCTCTTTCTCTCTCTCTCTCTCTTTTTCTCTCTCTCTCTCTCTCTCCCTTCGCTCTCTCTCTCCCCCCCCTACCTCTTTCTCGCCTCTTTCTTCAGTCATCACTCATTTGCATTTATTATATGACTACCCGGAATATTTTCTATGTCCTGCCAACAGCCTCACTTTTTCGAACAAATGAGTTTTCTTCTTTACAGCATACGAGTTTTCGCCTCTTTTGTACTCATTTTTCTTCGATGAAAGCGAGTTCCTCGAAATTGGTTACATTGTGTGAGATTAGACCCCAGATTCTTCCGAATCAGAGAAGGAGATGTCACCCTGCACCAGTGGTTCATTGGATTTAGAGAGAGAGAGAGAGAGAGAGAGAGAGAGAGGGGGGAGGAAGAGGGGGGAGGAAGAGGGGGGGAGAGAAATCAGCGTCTCTCTCAGGATTGAGGATTATTGGTGCGATGAGATTAGGGGATCGAGTCGACATTGTGACGTGAAAGGGCTGTGCTTCTCCCTCTCCTCTCCTCTCCAAACTCCGTCTATCACTCCAGCCATTACTTCTAACCCTCTCTTCCCTCTTCCCTCTTCTCTCTTTCCCTCTTCTCTCTCTCCCTCTCTCCCTCTTCCACTCCCTCCCTCTCTCCCCTCTCTGTGATGTTTGGAGCTTCACTATTCACAGCAACATTCATCTACATTTCTAGTGCCAGGCCTGCCTATCTGAGCAGTCTCCTGTGACTCATCTATGATTTTGCATACTGTCCTATCACAGTAACGTCTACTTCCCCCTCTTAGATTCCTTCTTTGTTGTATATATTAAAGTAGGGAAAAAGTGGTCAGCTTCCAGCAAAAAAAAAGAGAGAATGCCATCATTTCACTCTGCTTCCTTTATCTGCGAAAGATTTGTGCGTGAGATTAGCAGCGGACGTGATAGTCTGCCGTCATTTGTATTCGCGGATTTCTCTCTCTCTCCCTCTCTCCCTCCTTCTCTTTCTCTCCCTCTCTCTCCCTCTTTTCCTCCCTATCTCTCTCCCTCTCTCTCTCTGTCTCTCTCTCTGTCTCTCTCTATCTCTATCTCTCTCTCCCTCTATCTATCTATTCCTCTCCTTCTCTCTCCCTCTTTTCACGGTAATCTGCTCACCCTCTCTTTCTCTCTCTCCTCTGCTCACCCTCTCTCCCCCTCTCTCTCCCTCTTTTCACGGTAATCTGCTCACCCTCTCTTTCTCTCTCTCCTCTGCTCACCCTCTCTCCCCCTCTCTCTCCCTCTTTTCCTCCCCCTCCCTTTCTCCCATCTCCCTCGACAGAAATAATGCTAGCTCTGACGCCAACACTGAGTAGCGTCGTTGTCAGTGAGTTCCTTTCAAGCAAAAGAGTGACAGAAAATCAGCCTTAGAAGAAAGCGAGACGACACTAACAATAACAACTAGTATACTCTGTGGCTAATCGTGTCTCCCACACTTCGCCCCCCCCCTCCCGCCTCCCACCTCTCCCTCTCCCTCTCTCTCTCTCTCTCTCTCTCTCTCTCTCTCTCTCTCTCTCTGTATCTCCCCCCCACACATAGCGATGATGTATTATAGTGAGTGAGGTTTCGCTCACTCTGTCACTCTTCGCTCGTCGCAATCGCAACGTCTTCTAAGTGCGGCATTGATTCTTGATTTGTGTTGCTGCTGCGCGTCTTTATCTTCCCCTCACCCTTTTTCTCTCCCTCCCTCTCCCTCCCTCTCTCCCTCTCTCTCCCTCTCCCTCCCTCTCTCTCCCTCTCCCGCCCTCTCTCCCTCCCTCTCCCTCCCTCTCCCTCCCTCTCCCTCTCTCTCTCCCTCCCTCTCCTCTGCTCACCCATGCCTATATAAGTCCTCATTACAGCACGTTGTAATTACTGTCTTATTGTGAATATTTCATATTCGATGCATTTCAATACAACTGGATATTGACGAGACATGCACATGCAGGTCTTATATGTCTGCATATATTTGCATATATTACACCTCGACATCCTGTCCTTTTATTGTTCTGATGTCACCCTATAAGAGGATGTGTGATGGAGTAATGAGAAGTGAGCTGTATGTGGGATATTATGTCGCCAATCTATGCATAGTGTATGCGTCTACTCGGAAGCCCTATCTTCACACGCATTTACACCCTCACGCACTCTTCCAGAAAATGCGTAATTTCCATGTTTGTTCCTCTCTCTTTTCGCCCTTTCCCTCCTCTCTCTCTCTCTCTCTCTCTTCCTTTTCGCACTCTCTATTCTTTTATTTTCACAGGTTTCAATTTCACTAGTGTCGACTCGTGTGTCGTGTGTCTATGCATTTTGGGGCTTCGAGGTTTGATGTGAACTCGCCATATCCACACCCCCTCTTTCGGGTTCTCTTTTTCTTTTTTCGAAACGCGGACAGCCATTACCTAGGAGACATCTAGGTTTCAAGCATGCGCGGTCGTGTTCCTTCTCTTTCTTTTTCTCTCTCTCCCTCTCTCTCTCTCTCTCTCTCTCTCTCTTTCTCTATTGCCTCTCTTTTTGTACAACGTCAACGACGTCAGAGCCGATTAGAAATGCGAGAGACCCTTGTTTTTTTCTATAGACAATACCTCCTGCAACACTGATATCAGTCGGCTTTCTTAGAGAGACGGGATTATAGTATTATAGTGCATGTAGTATACACCATGTATGGCATATCCCAATATAAGTAGAATATCCCTTATTGGTTTCATTTACTGGGTACGCGATTCTCCTGAACATCTCGATAAATATTCTCGGAAAAATGCGTTCTGAAAGTTCAAAGTATGTATGTAATCTGTTGTGGAGTCCGTATTAGATTTGACGAAGTCATAAACGAAGTCAACAGAGAAGTTAACACAGTCAACGCCCAGTGATGAAACCTACATACTAGGTGATCAAAACTGTTGCAATTCACATTTAAATGAGAAAAAAAACAGATTTGCATGACATGAATCGCGCGCGAATCACGCGGTCGAATTGTCTTGGCAGAACCGATACAAGTTGAAATGAAATGAAAGATGCTAGAAAAACTGAGATGGCTGCCATTAAACCCTATGTAAATATTAGTATTGTGTTGCTGTTTGAAAGTTCCATTTTGGGTTACATACCTGCATTGAAGACTTTTTTGTGTCACTAATGAACTGAAAGCTGGCTAATTCTAGCGAGTTTCTTTAGAGCATTAGACTTCCCTCTCTCTCTCCCCTCTCTCTCTCCCTCTCTCTCTCCCTCTCTCTCTCCCTCTCTCCTTCCCCCTCTCTCTCTCTCCTTCCCTCTCTCTCCCCCTCTCTCCCCCTCTCCTTCCCTCTCTCTCCCCCTCTCTCCCCCTCTCTCTCCCTCCCTCTCTCCCTCTCCTTCTCTCTCTCTCTCTCTCTCTCTCTCTCTCTCTCTCTCTCTCTTATCTGCAAGTGACACCAGTGTAAAGACTAAATCCTATAAAAAAGACTTGTATAGGCTGTAATTACTTAATGCTGTCGTCTATTCTCAATCCTAATTTTGCTCCTTTCTAAAGGTTCTGATTTCTTGAATTTATTTTTTCTTTTATAAAAACCTAAACATCTCGTTTCGGTATACGTATTACGTTTGACTTATTTATTTAAAGGAACCGTGGCGACTTATTTTCGACTCGGAGCATTATTAAAAATCATATTAACCTAACACATTAGCAGTTTTTGCGAAAGAACGACGATTCTGCGTTACTTTCGATTCTGCCACTGCCAAGAATGCAGCTCAAAATTTGAATTTCCCGCCAATGCTTCACTGCAAAAACTGAGGTCGGAGACATAAGCGCAAATGAACAACGTCTTGTCACTTGTTTCATGGTTCAGTGCATGTGCGCTGCGTTATGACCCTAATCTTCGCCGGTTCGATTCCTGTCACCGCCAAACGTTTTGTTCGTGTGAAAATGAGGAGTTGTGGTTGTGGCAAAAACAAGTCGCCATTGTGCCTTTAAGTACACTTCCTTTAATCTTACTAGATCAGCATAATTGAGTTAGAATAACAAATCACAACATAACTTTCTTGACTGTTCATCAAAAAAATTTCCATTTCACAAAGTATGGCGAAATAGGGTAGCTGTATAAGCTGTATAGGGTGTACTATGCGAGAACAAGTTGTAGGACTTTGTATGTCGTACTCACACCGCCTTCACCCTTCCCACTTGCTTCCTTTCCCCGGCCGATGTTTGCCATACAAGTGTGAGAGTGGATTATAGCTGACTGCAGTCTCGGATGAGTAGATCGATGCTCGCGTCTTAGAAGCCACCTCGCTCCCTCTCTCTCTCTCCCTCTCTCCCTCTCTCCCTCTCTCCCTCTCTCCCTCTCTCCTTCTCTCCCTCTCCCTCTCTCTCTCTCTCTCCCTCTCTCCCTCTCTCCCTCTCTTTCCCTCTCTCCCTCTCTCTCAGCCCGTGGTCACTGATTTCCCCTTTTCTTATTCAAGCCTTGTAGACATTGTTCGACTTCTTTCAATTCGATTCCTTCGTCTTTTCCTTGATTTCTATACTTTGCCTACTAGCGTAAATATATCGCGAAAACCCGTTTTCTTCCAGAAATGATATTTTGCCAGAGTTGTGATGTGAGTCAGACACAGCCTGCTTTAACTGTGATGATTAGGTAACAGAGAGAGAGAGGGGGGATAGAGAGAGAGGGGGGAGAGAGAGTGAGAAGGGAGAGGGGGAGGTCCTTTGTTTGTGTATCAGTGCATGCTATCGTATGCCGACGAATCTGACGACACAATGACGCTAATCAAGCGTCGCGGAAGTTTGGGGTTTCTCTCTCTCTCTCTCTCTCTCTCTCTCTCTCTCTCTCGCTCTCGCTCTCTCTCTCCCTCTGTCGGAGTCTCTCGATTACCCATTCCCACGATCTTCCGCTTTCCTTTTCGGGTCGTGTCGTCACAGTATGTATGTCTCGTTGTCTCAACCCATTCTTTTCTCACTCTCACTCTCTTCTCCAATCACATATCATGTGATCATGTCTACATCTCGATTTCACGTCGAGGTTTTTTTTTCAAGCATTGATGTTACCTATTACTATGCCTTCGCATTATGTTATCGATTGATTTCCTTGAGATGCGATGACGTCAGAGGTGGAGAGCCCCCCGCCGAGCGACGAACGTGTCGAGAGACTCAGACCATTCGGAAACAGGTATCGATTGGTTGTATCGACCGGCGCACTTGCTGTGTGGTATAACAACTGCGTGGGAACCGCGTAGCGTCTTATCTTCTGACGTCTTTTTCGCACGGCAGCGATTATATCTATGTATATATTGAAGGAGTTCCCAAGGAAGTCTCTAAAAACCGAAGACATTAATCACTTCGATAGTCTGCGAATCGATATCTGTCTGAGCGCAAATGTTTATTCGGAATCGCAAACATGAATGAAACATACAAAACGAAATCACTCCTAAGAACCAAGGATGGTCGTAGGTTTGTATGTACATTGCTCTAGATTGTGATTGGAATGTAATTAATTCGAGAGACTCGATGGTATTGTTTCAAACACGTTGGAACGTATAATTTGCCAGAAGCATACATATTCAATAGCGACAGTATGATTAGTTTAATTCGTAATTCGAATACGTGTTCAACATCAAACATCAAAACAATTAACAATTATGCACGTAAACAAATAAAAAAGTGAATGAACAATAGTGAAATAAGTATACTAGAGAGAAATTATAAATGAAACAATGTTGCATGTTGAGGGCGCTGCGATCGTCTATCATCAAGCGAAGCCCGCGAGAGGGGAGGTCACCTGGAAGGAAGAACGTCACATGGGGAGGACAGGGAGAGAAGAGGATATGCAATGGTGCGGCACCACCACACAGCACCAGTCTGGTACCAACACCAGAAACTAGCCACCTATTGCAGTGAGCGACTGCTGGGCGCACATGCAGACTGGATCTGAGATGATCAAACTGCGAGGACATGTGAGGCAGTTCAGGAGGTTCTTCAGGTGGGAAGATATCTCTATTTCCCTCTCTCTCCCTCCATCTCTCCCTCTCTCCTTCTCCCTCCATCTCTCCCTCTCTCCTTCTCCCTCCCTCTCCCTCCCTCCATCTCTCCCTCTCTCTCCCTCTGTCTCTCCCTCCATCTCTCCCTCTCTCTCCTTCTCTTTCCCTCTCTCTCACTCTCTATTCCTCTTCCAGCCTCGACGCCGACCTCTCCCACATCCGCTGGACTCCCACCAACAAGAAACCCCACAAGGCGAGAAGTGAGTTGTCTACTTGTTTACATGTTTACATGTTTGTTTACAGTCTCCGTCGACTCGATCAAAGAGATCCGCGTCGGTCGGAACACGGACATGCTTCGCGCATCCGAGAACGCGCTCTGCGACCTGCAGGTGTGATACTCACACGCCTTTCTCCCTCTCTCTCTCTCTCTCTCTCTCTCTCTCTCCATCTGACACAGTGCTTCTTTGTCATGTTGCCATAACACAGTACGGTATTTTTCAATGTTCTTTTTCAGGAGGAGTGTCTGTTTTCGATTATCCACGGAGACGACTATGTGTGTGTGGATCTGGTCGCCAACTCAGCAGACGATGCGAACATATGGGTGACTGGACTGATGGCACTCACTCAGAGCAGACACAGTCAGTCTCCCTCTCTCTCCCTCTCCCTCTCTCTATCTCTCTCCCTCTCCCGCTCTCTCTTTATCTCTCTCTATCTCTCTCCCTCTCCCTCATTCTCTCTCTTTATCTCTCTCTCCCTCTCCCTCTTCCGTTCCTTCTCTCTCTCTCACCGTCCCATTCTTCCAGATGACCAGCCCACGTCGTCCCAGTGGGCGACTCTCCGAGAGCGGTGAGTTCCTCTCTGGTCTTCTCCTTGACATCACTTGTTGTAGATGGTTGGAGTCTGAATACGCGGCGGCTGACACCGCGTCTCAAGGCTGGCTGTGCGAGAGAGCCACTGCCAAGTCAGTATGCCACACCGCATTTCGAAACGAACCCTGTTTTTGTTCAGGCTGATCGGCACGTTGAATCCTCGTCTGACGCCGGGCAGAGTGCGCAACAAGGTCAAAGAGTTCGGCATATCTGAGAACGAGGCGGAAAGAGGACGCATCACGATGCGACAGTTTGTCGAGCTTTACAAGGAGATTGCCACGCGACCGGAGGTATCATCCACTGAACTTGTATTGTCCTAACTGGTAACCACGTTAGGTCTACTTCCTCATGGTGCGCTATGCTAACAAGGACTACCTCAGCTGTCAGGACCTGCGGCTGTTTCTAGAAACCGAACAAGGGGTGAGCTTTTCCGCAAAACGACACGCGGCGCGGTCGCGTCGCGGCAAGCGTTACCAGAGCGTTACCTTTCAGATGGTTGGCGTGACGACGGAGATGTGCGAGGAGTTAATCGAAAGATATGAGCCGAGCGAGGAGGGGCGGAGGAACTGTCTGATGACAGTCGACGGATTCACAGCCTTCCTCCAGTCCCTCGACTGCTCCATATTTGACCCTGCACAGCAGAGGGTCTCCCAGGACATGAAACACCCATTCAACCGGTCAGTGTGTGTGTGTGTTCAAACACTGAAAGAAGGGAATTCGTTTCAGCTACTTCATCGCGACCTCGCACCGGACGTTCTTGGTGGAGGACCAGCAGGGTCCGTGCAGTCCCGACGGATACGTCGCTGCACTCAGAAGAAGCTGCCGGGTTGTCGATGGTCCGTTCAGCATTCAGTTTCGTTCGCGACACACTTTCCGCGTCGTCATTTTGCACCTATTAATTAATTAATTCAATGATGCGATTGGTGTTCGAATGACATGCACTTCCGGCGAGAGGAACCTAAAGACAACAGCATATAGATTGCGATCATATAGAAAAGTGTGCAAAGCAGAGAAGTGTCATTCGAGTTGAAGTGCTTGTGTTTGTAGTGGAGGTGTGGGATGCTGTGGGAGAGGAGTCATGTCCGATGGTCCGCGCGGGAGCCCATGCCCAATTCGCCCTCCCTCTACACACAGCACTCGCAGCCATTCATGCAGCCGCCTTCGAGACCAGCCGGTGACCTACCCGTGTTGTTTGTTCGAGTTTTCGGGAGACGCGGGAGGGCTACCCATGTCTACGTGTTTGCTCACAAGTTCCTTTCCAGATTCCCCGTCTTCCTTCGTCTCGCGGTTCACTGCTCGCTCGAGTGGCAGAAAGAGGTGGTGAGGCTGCTGGAGACCGAGCTAGGTGCGTCTCTCTCTCTCTCTCTCTCTCTCTCTCTCTCTCTCTCTCTCTCTCTTTCTCGCTCTCTATCTCGCTTTCTTTCTTTCTCTCTCTACCCTTTCTCTCTAGGCGCTCGTCTCTATCGCCCCTCCGAAGACGCAGTTGATTGGACCGACTCGACCAAGCCCCCATCTCCAAACGACTTCCAGATGAAGATCATCATCCTGGTGAGTGACAGTGACAGAGTGACAGGATGACAGAGTGACATGTGACAGGGCAAGCGCTCGTCTGCTGGGGCGGACGATGTAAGTGAGGACGACGAGGGAGTGGCGAGTTCGAATCGGCGGAAGGTGGGGGAGGGGGAGAGGAGAGAGAGAGGGGGGGAAGAGAGAGAGAGAGAGAGAGAGAGAGAGAGTAGGTAAGCAAAGGAAAGAAGGACGTGGTATCGCAGGGTCGTCGTATCCAGCTGCTTCCGGCGCTCGAGCAGCTCACTCCCCTCTGGCTGCGGCTCTCGCCCCTACAGGACCTCCTCGCAACAGCCCCCAACAGTCAGACGAGTGAGTGACAGAATGACAATGACAATGACAGCTGACAAATGTCATTCATGCAGTGTCACCCCGCACCCATGTGCCGTCTCTGTCCGAGTCGACCTCCCTTCGACTCATGCACACATACCCTTGCGAGTTCGGAGAGATGACCAAGGACTATATGGTCCGAGTGTGGCCGAACGCTACCCGGATAGACTCATCCAACGTGAATCCACAAGAGCTGTGGAATGGAGGGTGAGTTAGAGAGAGAGAGAGAGAGAGAGAGAGAGAGAGAGAAAGAGTGTGAGAGAGAGGGAGAGAGAGAAAGAAAGAATCAAACAATATCTAGGTGTCAAATGGTGGCACTCAACTATCAGACACCCGGGCTGATGATGGACCTGCAGGTACTGTCACTCTGTCACTCTGTCATTGTCACGTGTCATTGTCATTGTCACATGTCAGGAAGGGAAATTCGCGGCAAATGGATCGTCGGGATACGTGCTTCGTCCGCGAATCATGAGCGAAGCAATGTTCGTGCCAATGGGAGGAGAGAAACTGCCTTTTGCGCCACAGGTACCATCTCTCTCCACCACTTCCTCTTTCCTACCCTCTCTCTCATCAGATCCTCCATCTGCGCATCATATCCGGCCAGCAACTGCCGCGGCCTCGCGGATCCACCGCCAAGGGAGATTCCACTGATCCATTCGTCGTCGTGGAGGTGCAGAGAGGGAGAGAGAGAGGGAGAGAGAGGGAGGGAGGGAGAGAGGAAGAGGGAGATCTCTGCAGGTGTTCGGTCTGCCAGCCGACTGCGCGGAGGAGCGCACGCACACCGTCCGGAATGACAGCGACAACCCGGCGTTCGATGAGTCCTTCCAGTTTCAGATCAGTGTCCCCGAAGTAGCACTCGTCAGGTGAGATGAGGGAGGAAGACAAGCCATTCGACGTCTTCTTCAGATTCCTCGTACTCGACGACGACTTTATCGGAGACGACTTCATCGGACAGTACACACTGCCGTTCGAGTGCCTGCAGCCAGGTGAGGAAGAAGGGGAGAGAGAGAGAGAGAGAAAAAGAGAGAGAGAGAGAGAGAGAGAGAGAGAGAGAGAGAGAGACTTCTTCCAGGCTACCACCACATCCCTCTTCGCAACAACGAGGGAGATCCACTGGAGAATGCGACACTGTTCGTCCACGTCGCTATCACCAATAGGAGAGGTGGAGGAGTGAGTATCTCTCTCTCTCCCCCCCCCCTCTCACTCTTATCACCGTCTCTTTTCAGAAAGCCAAAAAGCGGGGAATGAGCGTGAAACGTAAACTGCAACGTGTACAAACCGGAATCAAGACGGTGAGCAGAACACAAAGTACAAACAACACACTAATTAAATTGTATTTAGATCGGGCTGAAATCGATCGACGATCAGTTCAAAGCAGTGTCTGCGGCGGTATCCGAAGCGATCACTCTGAGGACAGATATGGAAGCGGCATTGGTGAGAGAGATAGAGAGAAAGGAGAGGGAGGGAAGGAGGGACAGAGAGGGAGAGAGAGAGAGAGAGATGGAGAGAGAGAGAGCTTCTTGTCTTGCAGACCGATTGGCAGGATGAGTGTGGCCTTGGCGCGACTGGCTCTGTGCGCCAGGGAATCCGCCTCATCCACTCCAGAATCACGACACTCGCCGCCAACGGTATCGAGATTTATCGATTGGTTTTATATATATATCGATTTTTTCGATTCAGCCACTCCTCCCGCGTCTCCAGAGAACTCGAACGAATCACCGGCGGACGAGGAACTGCCCACATTCACGGTGGATCAGGATGAGAACGAGGTAGAGAGAGAGGGAGGGAGAGAGAGGGGAGAGAGAGAGAGGGGGGGGGGAGAGAGAGGGAGAGAGAGAGAAAGAGAGGGGAAGAGAGATCCTCACTGCAGCACCCTCTGATCGTGACGTCTGGTTGTCTGCCGGACCAGCTGGCCCGCTCTTTCACCCGACTCCGCACTCTCCTCAAACAGTGTGGCCTCGTCAAGGCAAAGGCCGAACAAATATGCGAGAAGGTGCGCCAATTTCATTTATGACTTTTCATCACACGAAAACATATGTTCTAAACATATGAAATGATCATGGCGGATATGTTCTAAACATATGATCATGAATTTGATTTGATTTGATTTGAAAACGTATGGCTCTCGCTTTCGTTTCCTTCGAAATGGAAGGATGAATCAAAATCAATCAATCATTCGTTTATCCGTTTAACCTCGAAGGATAAATATGAAGTATAATGTAGTGGTGTGTTTCAGAAGTGTGCGTTTGCGATTCCGAAAAATTGATTAGATCATGTATATCAGTTGTTTCAGATGAACACGGCTGCTCGAGAGATCGCCCCACAACAAGAACAGCTAGCACAGCTATGCGACGAGACACAGATGAAGGACAGAAGGTAGGGAGGGAGGGGGGGGGAGGGGGGAGGGGAGGGGAGGGAGATAGAGGGACATTGATAAATTGAGAGATGGACAGATATCGACCACAGATGTACTAATCATCTCCTCTTTTCTCAGGCGATTCGGGCCTGCGAGAACTTCACATGGAACCTGCGCCTTCTGCGGCTGCAGATCTCACTCATGGCAAAGTGCCAGGACGAGGCTGTTGACGTCATCGGACAGGTAGGCGTACTGTATTGTCAGCGGGTCATACAAATGGTGTATAGGTCATGGAGACCGCTACTGTACTGGATATCCTGTCCGAGCGACTCAAGTATACGAAACAAGCGAGAG
>CAWZYM010000072.1:27500-108370 GCA_963966185.1 Rhabditoides inermis | reverse complement strand
AAAGAGAGAAAGAGAGAAAGAGAGAAAGAGGAGAAAGAGAGAAAGAGAGAGAGAGAGAGAGAGAGAGAGGGGGGGGGGCGAGGGACCGTCGCCTTGACAACGGAAGGCGCGCGAACGCAGCTGGTCTCATCCACCCCACACCAATTTTGGAATACTGCAATAGCACTCTGACGGATAATCTCATTTCGTTTTCATACGATTATTGTTATTTTTCTTGTCCTCTTGTTTCGATGAAGCGACTCCCCATGTCTCTGTGAATCCCATTCCGCTGCTATTGGTCACTGCACTACTCGCATCACAAATCACAATGATTCCCTTTTTCTTGCCGCCATATGTTCAGCAAAAGCGCGATGAAAGATGAGAAGATAATAAGTTCCAAAAGATAAATTACAAAATCAAAGTCAAAGTCAGGTATGCGTCCATTCTCAGTGGAAGTGGCGGTGTCGCGTCTCTCCCTCCCTCCATCCACTCCACTCGAGATGACATGCGAGTGGAAGGGGTTCCAGCCGGTCACACTGCCCGAGACACGGTGGACAGGCGAGTCCCCCTCCCTCCCTCCCCCCCCCTCTCTCTCTCTCATCCTCCCTCATTCAGGCACTCCCCTCGGTGCTCAACTCCTCGTTCCTCTGTCCACAGCGGTAGAAGCGGCATGTCTGCTCCTTCGTCTGAGGGTGCGAGAAAGGGAAGGGGAAGAGAAGGCGGATGGCTGGACACAGTACGCAGCCACACTCAATCTAGACGACCAGCGGTGTATTCGGAAAAGAGAGGATGAGGTATGACCTGTTCACTAGATCATTTGTTCAGTTTCATTTGTAGCTCCTCCTCTGTCGCGGCCACACCTTCCTATTCGCAGCAGACGACCCGGCGAGAATGGTTAGATTGTTTACCTTGTTTACCTTGTTCACATGTTTACTCCCTCAGATCTCTCTTCTGATCGCAGTATTGATCCGTCCATGGAGGGAGGAGGGTAAGGGGCAGAGTGTCGCCTGCCAGACACTCACACTAGGAAGGGATGCCAGCACACAGGTAACGGTTATCCTCATTTCCCTTTCTCACATTCGAATGTTGTTTGTTCGCGTTCCAGGTCGGTTAGAGTGGACTTTTGCAGGTCGGTTCTCTCGTTCCCACTCCCTCTCCATCGCCACACGCGCTGCGCCCCATTCTGCTAGATAGGGAGACCGGGACCGAGGAGACTGTGTATGGTACGTCTCTCCCTCCCTCTCTCTCTCTCTCTCTCTCTCTCTCTCTCTCTCTCTCTCTCTTTCTTTCCCCATAAAACACTTGTCTCTCCAGGTCTGTCAGAAGTGGAGGAGTTGCTGACCGCAGCTCTGACCAAGTATGTGGTGGCTGCTAGCAACGAGAATAGGGACAAGGAAAGGACAAAGCAACATCCGCCGCCCCTCTACTCAACCGACAAACTGCGGGGAATGAAGGTGAGAAATGCGTTACTAATTTATTACCTGTGTTTTTGCCAATATCGAAAACCATAATACGTTCTCG
This sequence comes from Rhabditoides inermis, assembly GCA_963966185.1. Classification (NCBI taxonomy): domain Eukaryota; kingdom Metazoa; phylum Nematoda; class Chromadorea; order Rhabditida; family Rhabditidae; genus Rhabditoides; species Rhabditoides inermis. The sequence goes on along the minus strand of CAWZYM010000072.1, from coordinate 106,870 downwards.
TTACAGTACCCCCCTATGCTGGCTGGTCGCAGCGCGGGATTCAATGTCATTCCTAGGATGGAAAAGTTGCGGCAACTGGATAAGTTGATCGGAGAGAGGAAAGAACTGCTGCAAAAGGTTTGGCTGTCTGGATCACTACGGTACATTAGATCTCATTTCACAGGTTTACTGCGAAACTACGAAAGAAGGCAGACCGAAAGGAAAGGAGAATCGCGAAGAGAAAGCTACTGTCATGACTTCCGTCAAAGAAAGGAACATGCCGCCAATTTTGGTGAAAGAAGAGCCTATAGACGAAACGGTCAAGCTAAAGGATGACGAGCTCGAATCACTGTCAGAAGTGTCCAGTAGTAGCAGATCCACGTCATCTTCATCCTCCTCTTCCACATCCTCCTCCGCCTCCACTTCAACATCGTCCTCCTCACCTACGGACAGCTCCACAAGCTCGTCGTCAACTCCAACGTCTTCTTCCACCTCCACTTCTCCCTCTTCCTCTTCGAAGCTGACCGAGATAGAAGTGAGGCAGAAGTCATCTGGATCCTCTGTCGAAGACCCGTTCTCGCCTCGGAAGAAGACAGAGAGGCCAGTGAGAGAGGCGGTGTCTGCTTCTAGAGGGACCCTCTCTGCCCCTGGAGGAACCCCCTCTGCCCCTGAAAGGACCCCCTCTGCCCCTGGAGGGACCCCCTCTGCCCCTGAAAGGACCCCCTCTGCCCCTGAAAGGACCCCCTCTGCCCCTGGAGGGACCCCCTCTGCCGCCCCCCTCTCACCCACCTCACAATATCTACACGACTTGCGGCAGAAGGTACTGGCAGAGAGACTCACAAAAGCAATGTGATATCGTTTACCTGTGAACTGTGATAAACTACATCAAAACATATCTTATGTTTTGTGCGTTTGCAACTAGTAACAATAACTCTAGTCAAATACTATTAGTAAGAATATTTTATTCTCGCCGAAATAATGACATCGACTCATCCAATATAGTACAATCAATCACAATGAGCGTGTGCACACAATTATTATTAGAATAATAATGAATCAAAAAGGGATGATAATATATACTCTCGAAACGTATCCAAAACGAGGGGATTTCTCAAACGAAGTGGACTTGTCTGTTTAGTACAGAAGAATAACAGTGGGAAGGAGAAAAGGGAATCAGTCGAGATGACGAGAATAATGATATACAATTAGAACGAAGGGGGGGGGGGAATCAGACAAGGGGAACCGATTATGAAACCGAATAAGGGATGTTACCGTAATCCGAACATAAAACTGCCGACTGAGACGTTGGAACAACGCTCCGAGCAACACTATAGAACAGAGAGACAACAAAGAGACAGAATGTCAATATGTGAAATAATGAGAGTAACACTGAATTGATATGCTCATAAAATGGATACAACACTCGCCCGACCGCGCATACAGTATGCCCAAGTACAGTACACACAATATACAGTCGTATATATACAGTATACGAGACTAGCACGGGAACACGAATGAATACGGTGCGCCGAGGACCCGTAGCGGCTGTGAGAGAGGAGGGTGAGATGATGAGAGTGAGTGAGTGTGTGCGTGCGTGGAATGCTTGAGTGGGCGGGGCGTGTGGGGGCGTGGCTAGACCTCGTCCTCTGCCATTTCTCGATCGACGGGGAATCCGTCGCCCTCCCCGTTCCATCCTGCCAGCTCATTCACAGCGCGATTCGACTGACACAGACCGTCCTCCACCTAAACAATCGATCAATCCATCAATCGATCGAATCAGTCAATGGATAGCGACTGACGTCATGCTGGCTGCTGATTCTCCTCATTCCGTGTCCCTCGGGCACATATGGCGGGTCGTAGCCGTCTCCCCCTCCCGCCCCTCCTCTCTCACTGCCGCCTCCGTTCGCACTCGCCTTCTCCGGAGCCGCCTCCGAGTGGCACACAAACGACATCTAAACACAGTGACGTCATGCTCCCTCGTCCACCTCTCTCTTCTCTTCTCTTCTCTACTCACCGAGTGGAATCTGGCAGTCGAGTGGGGCATGAGATGTTCTACAATCTGGCGGAACGACGGGCGCTCCTTCGGCACATACCGCCAACACGACACCATCAGGTCGTACCTAAACGGGAAACGTCTTCTCTCTCTCTCTCCTCTCTCCCTCCCTCCTCTCTTTCCCTCTCCACTCACCAGAAGTCGGGGCAGTCCATGGGCTTGTCGAGTATCTTCCTGCTGACTCCGATGAAGTTGAACACCTGGTCGTTGGCCAGCCCCTGGTATGGCTGCTGCGCCAACGTCAGCATCTCGTACAACACGATTCCGTACGACCTCAACACATGTGTGTGAACCGGTACTACAGTAACAGCGACTCAATATACAGTACCCCTCGCTCACCACACGTCACTCTTCATCGTGAACTTTCCATCTCTCAGCGACTCGGGCGCCATCCAACGCACCGGCATCAGCCTGCGAATAGATCATACAATCGATAACCACATAAGCCAATCGATACCTCTTTCCGGTAGGTTTGTAGTACTCGTGGTAGTATATATCGCGCGCCATTCCGAAATCACCAATCTTCACGTCGTCGTTGCCGGCCACCTGAACAGGCATACGGTACTACAGTATCCCTAATCCAAACTACAGTATTCTCCATCCTATATCCAGTAAACCGTACCATGCAGTTTCTGGCAGCCAAATCGCGATGGCAGAACTTGAGAGACTCGAGGTAGGCCATTCCATCTGCGATCTGACACGCCCACTCCACATACTGCTGCGCCGACGGGGGCTACAATCAATCAATCAACATGTGGATCAATGGATCGATCGCGTACCGGCAGTCCATCGACGTTCTCCTCGGCGTCGGGCCTTCTGGATCGGAGGTAGTCGCGGAGGTTTCCCTTCTCCATCATCTCCATCACAACCAGCACCGGCTGCCCGTCAGACACCACTCCGTACAGCTTCACGATGAACGACGTGTTGAACGTCTTCATCACAGACGCCTCTGCAACATGGCAACGTCATCTGAGTCCGTCTGTCCCATGTGTGCCGTTTCCCTCCTCACCGATCAGGAAGTGCAGTCTCTCGGCGCTGTTGGCCGTCTCGGTGACTGTCTTCACCGCACATATGCCGAATACCTCCCCGCACTGCGAGCGCACGTTGTGGCCGCGGCCGCGGAACACCTACACACAGTAGCAGCTCACACACAGCCCTCTCTCTGCCTTCTGTCGTGCGCGTACCTTTCCGAACGTGCCCCTTCCGATCTCCTCCTCGAGAGTGAGCTCAGCCCTGCTCAACTCCCACTCATCCTGCTTGTACACATCCATCTGCGAGAGGTACTCCGGATTCGCCGAGATCGTCTGACGAATGTACTCCCCCACACGCTTGCCATAGTACCTAGGAGGGTATCCGTCACATATCTCCCTCCCCCCCCCCCTCTCTCTCTCTTTCTCCTCACCGGTTCACACAGTGCCAGATTATCAGCGCAGCAAACACAAACAGGACTATGATCCCGAGACCGAGTATCAGAATGTTCTGGAAAGAAATCAATAACAAACGATCAATATCGATCAATACTCACCCTGAGTGTGAAGAATCCAGGGTTGTAAATGGTGAACAGCTCCTTGGTCGTCGCCGGTTCAGACGTCTGCGCCAGGGTCATCGTCTTGATCTGAAAGGAGAAGGTACTATTTCTCCCTCTCTCTTTCTCTCTCTCTCTCTCTCTCTCTCTTCCTCTTTCTCTCACCTCCACGCTGTAGTCTCCATCAGCTATACCCGAGAATACCATCTCCAGGACCTTGTTCTCATCTCCATCCTCCGCCTCCACACACTGCGGAATGCCAGTCTGAAAATCAATAAATGACTATCGATCAATAATCAATCAATACCGACCGATTGGGTGGCGCGATTCTGCACTGTGACCCAGTATCCGAGCACCGGTCCATTCGTCTGCTCTGGCGGCTGCCACTCAACCTGAACAAAAACAATAAACCAATATTCGATCATAATAGACATACCTTGAGGTCGCTCCCGGTTCCATTGACTAGCGAAACGACGATGGAATCGGAGGGAACCATGTCGTAGTCGGCTGAAACAGAGGAGTGGGAGAGGGGGTGAGGGAGGAGAAAGAAGCGGGTGGACTGACGCTTGAGCTGCGTCCTGACGAATCGATGCTTGGCGACGCTCTCATAGGCGTTGCTGCAGAACCACTGCGGCGCGTTGTTGTCCTGACACGCTTCGACGTAGATCTGAAACGCAACATCAGTCCGTCCGTCCGTCTGTCTGTCTGTCCCCCCTCACCTCATAGTTGGAGAAGTGTCTGAGTCCAGTGATGGTGTATCCGAGTAGCTCTCCGGCCGTCACATTCACAGTGCCCATCTCATCCGGGCCGGGAGGCGGAAGCACAGTCGTCGACAGGGCACTAGTGGTGGGACGAGTCGAGGTGAGCAGCTGCAACACGACATATCTCTCTTCCCCTCTCTATCTCTCTCTCCCTCTCCCTCTCTCCACACCTTCTTCATCTTGCTCGCTTCTCCCACCACATCCTTGTCCTTGTTCCCTTTGAGATCCCTACGATGTCTCGACTTCCTGCAATCATTTGCCATATGCATACAACCGCAGCCAAAAGTGCGAATCCAAATCGCCAATACACTACCAATCACACCCATGCACACAACAGCATTGTGAAAACATGTGAGCAGTGAGCACAACAGTCGTATAAGAAGGATCATGCTTGTAGAAGGCACCACGACATCACGACGACTGGATACTGGATGGAGTGGACAGGAGGAGGGAGGAGGGAGGAGGGAGGAGGGAGGAGGAAGGGGCATGCCGAACCTCGGATGTCTTGTGGCATGGGTATGCCTGGATGTGGGTGTGGGGGGCCGGCGGGTGGAGGCAGCCAGGCCGGCACGCACGCACTGCGGCTGATCCGGGTTCACCGCACAACTAACAAGCATTATAGACAAGCCGAGCAGGCAAGGGAGGACACTCAGGGGAAGAGACTAGCAGACAATCTAGTAGACGACAAGCGGCCCATACAAGCTCCTCCCACGCACGCCCCGCCCCCACTCACCTCTGCACGAACACCGTGTTCTGCAGCTTGTTCTCGAAGTCGCTCTCCTCGCTTACTTGGTCCAGCTCGTCTTCGTCTGTCAGGTCGTCCTCGTCTACTGTGGCCGAGCCACACACGCAGCAGCCAGGCACGGCCGAACACTGGCCCTCCTGAAGGGACACGTGTGAGAGGGGAGGGGGAGGGGCGGGCACCTTCTCGGCAGCCTCCGCCGCAGCCGCAGCCATGGCAGAAGAGGGAGTGGCGGTGGGGGGACCACCCGCAGAGCCACTCGCTGAGCCACCCGAGAACGCACTGAAGCCATCCATTCAATCAATCAATAGTCCAGGTGCAGGATAGCAATGTTTCCAATGACTCACAGCAGTCCGTCGCAGACCTTCCTGCGGGCGCCGTCCACAATGTCCTTCCTCCTCTGCCACGTGATACGGTAGTAGGAGACCACTCCGTTCGGGCGAGTCGGCGGGTTCCACGACACAGATATAGAGTCGGGGGCTGCACGTGGAATAGATCAGTCAACAACAACAACAACAACAACAACAACAACAACAACAGCCGGGACGCACCGACGGCGACGGCGGCAGTGATGTCGGGTTCGCTGGGCGGGGCGAAGAGAGTGCGGACAAATCCAATCTTGGACACTGCGTTCCTTGCTCCCTCGTGCAGAACCACCTTCGTCTCCACGTAGTACGCATACCTACAATCAATTAATCAACAATCAACATTTGCATCTAAACAATCATTCTACAATTCTTATAATGAAAAACACTTGTGGAACAATGTACAGAGTCGCGAGTCATACATAATCCGGTTATCTGCTCATCTCTCGCATACTTCTGTTGTGTTTCATCCACATCAAACTCCCACATATCCTCCAGTAAACATCTCTCAAATCCCCGCAGCTCCACTAATCCATATCCAATCAAGAGACATGTGCAGATTCCAAGATTCCATCCACGCAAAAACAGCAAAACACACAAATGAAATCCCAGTATGACATTTGCAAGATGGAAAGAGAGGGAGAGAGGGAGAGAGGGAGAGAGGGAGAGAGGGAGAGAGGGAGAGAGGGAGGGAGGGGGGAGGAGGGAGACTCACAGGGTGTTGGGCTTGATTCTGTTGTGCATGATTCCGTGTTCGACCATCTTCTTCAGCTTCGGGCGAGCCGTGGTCGTCGGAGCCGAGTTGTTCTTGAGGTGCATAAACTGAAAGGCAATCTAGCGTCCCCCCTCCCTTCTCTCTCTCTTTCTCTCCCCCCCCCCCTCTCCCTTTCTTCTCGCCCTCACATCGTCATTGGTGTGTGCGTCCTCGTCTGCCTCCACGAAGTCCACCCGCCATTGGTCGAAACACGCCGATCGATTGTCGTTCACCGACATCTTCGGATCCTCGTGGTCCACCTCCATGTAGAACACCTGCAAACACATCAATCAATAACTACTGGACAGAGATGAGGTGGGCAGTAGAGAGTAGAGACGCAGACAGTGAGACTGGCCTGGTATCCGAGGAACTTCCTGTAGTCCATGTCAGTGATGTTGACGGGAGGCCAGGTGAGTACGAATCCACTCATTCCAGTCATCGCCTCTCCCTTCACTTCGAACGTCGACTCCTCACCTAGACAAGGCAACACTCAGCCATCAGTAACAAGTACTAGACATCACAATATCACATTCACATCTCTGGAGTCTGGAGCACCAACCAATCCAATCTCTCTTTCTCTTTCTCTTTTCCTCACTCACAGATGGCCTTGTCCCCGTTGCTTCCCATCATGGTTTCATCTGGCGGCGGCCTCCCTATCTTCTTCATGAATGACAGGATCTTCCCGTAGCACAGCATGCGATTGTTCGAGAACTGCAAACCGGATATATTATACTGATAAACAGGTACAAAAACAAAACGAACCTGCACGTTTCCCTTGCCGATTGCGAGGTTCTGATCAGGCGCGAATAGCTCGCGAAGACTCTCATTCTCCATCACAACAAGAGCATTGCTAAAATCAATCAATACATCAATGCTCCTCGCATACAATACTTACCCGTCCTTGAGTGTCGATCCAGTAATGTTCTTGAGACTCTTGAAGACGTGTAGTGAAACAAGTACGGGAGAGAGACGAATCACCAGGTTACTGAAACGCATTCCATCTGTAAGATACAAACAAACACATTTTTGATCGATTTTCTCTAATGATTTGCGCAGTATTAACAATAAGTAATAATAACGCACCCATCGATGACTTGTATCTTTCCGAATGCCTTGGTGAGCTTGTCTCCACTGGCCCTGTCGAGTCCACTCCTCAGAGATATCTGTAGCTGACCTTCGATAACACTGCACTCAGACAGCTTCAGAGCGTCGGCCAGAGACTCGATGTTCCTGCAAACAGTATGTTACTAGTACCGTAATCTACCATATACCATCTCGTGCGTGACCACTCACTTTCCCTTGCAGATTCTCGGACACGCCATCACGTCGTCGCATTTGGCACACGCAGATGGATTGGCCTTGTCTGCAACATGGGAACATGGGAACTCGTCACTACTCACTCATTCCTCCTCCCCTCTTCGCTACAACTACCACACGAACACGCATATCCCTTCTCTCGGTCACATCGAAACATCAGATATTACAACACATCGACTCTCTACACAGTACATCACTGCATAGTTATCGGATAACATTGACATTACAGTAATACACTCTTTCTGGCACAGTGATACACTCTTTCTCCCATTCTCTCTCTCCCCTTCTTCCATACACACCCTCCTGGTATCCCTCCGGACACTGGTAGTGACACTGTCCCCCGAACGCCTTCCACTTCCGGAACACTGCCGGCTCAGACGGAGGGTTGTAGTCGGACAGCCTGCAACACCACACAATCAATATCAGTAACATCAATCGATTATCGATCGCTTCGACTCACTCGAGACACTCCTTCTTGGTCATACAGCGACGTCCCATGTAAGCAAAGAGATCGCTGGGACACGTCGGCTCACACTTGCCCCTGCAACCGGAAGTGAACAAATGTAAACAACAACAATGAACTGACTTGTATCGCACATTTGCGCATACATGGCAGGCGGAGGGGTCGTCGGCCCGCCAACAGCCGCCCAGGCACTCGGAGTGACATCTGAAACACAACAACACTACAACTACCACATCAACAGGTGTCTACCTCAAATGTGACGACCCATCCACGCATCCAGGGCCCGCAGTGCCATTCGCCAGACGGTCGTGCACGCATTCTAGCAATGTAGACGTCAGTTTTTTTTAATTTATGAATAACTATTTATAGCAATTCAAAACAAAGAGCAGACACAAAACCTTGTTTATAGTTCACCCATCGTCTGACGTCTGTCTTCCCACCTACTCCCGTGAAATCCTCCTCTAATCTCACGCCAAAAAACAGGATGAAAATACTGTACTCCATACGTGCATACAACAACCGAGGCGATTTGTCATTCGAGGAATTCACGTTATAATCTTACAAAGAGAACAATTGAACAAATACGCTAATTGTACAAAAAATACACTTCAAATCCCCCTCCCTCAACAAACAAGATCTTATCCGAGCTTATCCTCACGGCGTCATCACTGCAACAACATCTACACAAACTAATCAGATAATCTTATCACATGAAACCTTGGAAAAACCACGTTCCAAAGTATGCAACGATGAAACCACTCAAGCTCATGTCACATTACAAATACCTCCATGATGCCATCTGATCTCAATTATCATAAGGGAATCCCCTCTCCCTCCTCAAAAAAATCAATAAATCAGGGCATACCTGGCTGACACGTGGTACTATTCCAGCAGCTGACTATATCCGGCCCGATGTGTCTGCATGCACTTCTCTCCTCCACTTCACACTGGTCATCGCACTGGATGGCTGCAAGGGGAGGGTGAGCCAACCAGCCAACCAGCGCACACGTCAACAACGCTTACAACGCACCTGGGCCAGTGACGTCACCTGTGCCGTGTCTCTTTCCCGTGTCGAATGTGCCGTCCTCGACTCGCACATCGTCCACTGGACCCATCAGCATCGCAGCCCAGTCGATCGAGCGAGCGTAGCACAACCTACAACCAATCCATGCACACATCTCTCCACCACACCACACACACGCACCTCTTGTTCTGTGCTATCCTCACTCCTCCATTGCGGATGACTCTGAGTGATGGCAGGGCGACGTCGGGCAGATGCTCATTCTGGAAGACAACCAGGGCGTAGTTGCTGACCAGCTGGCGGCCTCCAATCACGCGCAGAGCGGGGAACATGCGAGACAGAGACACGTTGTAGCTGAAACGAAACAAGTAGACAACGACAAGAGTGAACAATGAGGGTTTTCCAAATAGATAGAAGATAAGAAAGTTGAACATAGCTAGACTGCTAGCAACAACGGAATCCTGTTTCGACCGTAAACCGAAACAATTGACTGACTTGATGTTGAATAGTACGAGGTAGTCTGTGATTTCCGTGAGCTGGTAGAATACGGGGTAGTCGTCGTATCCATGGGATGCCTTGGTAATCAGAGCAATCAGCATCATTCCCTCCACAACTGTGCAGTTCCTGAAAACACACATCAAAATAATTTTCTTGGTAGTTTGTGATAAGTTACCATAATTAATATTCCTATTATATACTCAATTCAATTTTATATTACAGATACTATAGAGATTTATCGGGTATTTATAATTTATCCGCAATCGTGCTATGAATATGATGCCTTGTTTCTTGGAAAACAAAACAACCAAATTAACATTAGCTAATAAAGCAAATATTTAGCTATTCTCCTGTCATCTTTCTCTCTTATCTCACCCCAATTTCCATTCACTCAATAAGTAGTGTGATTCCATCACACTCCCCACACAGTCACGTGCAAATGCAAAATATCATCCATTGCAGAGACATTTCTAGACACAGAAACCCAATAACAACGACCCCCTTGCAGAGTGAAAGACAGTGTGCTTGACGACAACAATAACATTGAAAGAGGGGCGTTGAGATGGAGAGATATCTCACACAAATAGCGCCGTTTTCAATGCTAATGACTCAAATACAATAACAACACGAGAGGAGAATGTGGTCAATGCAATGAGTAACATAGACGCATAAATGTACTTTCCGAGAAAAACAACACATGTACAAATCACTCATTTCAAAAATAATAACAAATATGATAACTGTAATCGTATACCGTACCTGTACTTCCAGTGATCGAGTGGGTTGTTGCGAATGTTGACGGAATCGCATCGAACTTCTTCCACGTCCTTCGACCAAACTGGCAATACCTGAAACGAGTACACTATCTACTGTACGAGAAAACGTATCGTCTTCGTATTTGTCCTTTTCCCGGCCTAATCGAAAGATGTATTCTTCTTCTTCATCCCCTGTTCGTGTTCAGTATATCTACCATCTGCGAGCATATTCCTATTCCTAACCCTGGCTTCCTAGCTAATCTGTAGCAGGCTCTTCCCCTCTTCCGAATGAGTGAGAGAGTGAGAGAGTGAGAGAGTGAGAGAGGTGACACCACGACGCCTATCTTGTCTCACTCCTTCGTCTCCGCGGCAACCACTTACTCCACACATCCCAGCATGTAAACACCATTCTAGGATTATCAAGTTATACACACGGATATATCCCCTACTCCACTATCTGCATTCCGGCCCCTTTCTACTTCTCTCATCTCATAGCAACACTGCTCCCAACAGTACCAACAAGCAATACACTTGACGCGAACATGCAATTATTCCTTCAATGAAAATTATAAGGAATAGAGTGCTAATTTCTACTTCTTTTCCGATATTTATATCAGGAACAGTATTAAACTACTACGCAAACGCAAAATTTACTTAGTAGTCACCTGAATAGCTGCTTACAATTCTCACATCGTCACATCCCCTCCCCGACTCCGATACTCATTACTCGATTCAGGCTGCTGGGAAAGCCAAAGCCATAACCCATATTGGGAAATGAAACTGTGACAAAAAGAGGCACGCGCATATGCGGCTCTCTTTCTTTCTCTCTCTCTCTCTCTCTTTCTCTCTCCCCGCCCCCTCACAGAAACAGTCATCATCTGTCTGGATACGAGCAATCAACAGGAATTGAAAAAAAATGATATCACAAGCAAAAGTTAATAAATCAAATCTCGGAAATGACTCACAATACATGTAGCAGCAGCTGCGAGGAGTATAAGCAGTGGGGGCCGGAGACGGCGTGTGAACGAAAGAGAGACACGCATCACTAACGGAGCATCCACACCCCTCAAGGGACCTCGCACCTCTGCAATGCACACGTATCATTCAACTATCAGTCAATCAATCGGAAACAGAAACGCGACGCCTCACGCCTCTCAATCCCACGACATTCCACTGCGACACCAACCACAATATATAATATATCGCATCGCCGCGCGTCACTCGCCAAAATCGACATTCCACAAATGGGGGCAAAAGGGAGAGCCGGAAAAATCATTGGCACACTCTGCACACATTCCCTTTCAACATTCCAATCCAACCACGTCGTTCACATTAATTGATTAGCACGATTGGATTCTCACAGGGGCGGGGGCGCCCAATAGAGGTTCAAGTCGCATCTGTAGTGAGCTGTGAATGCGAAGTGAGCATTGACCAACGCACAGTCACGCGCAGTGTTGATATATGATAAGCGCTGGAGAGCCGGTCGAGGAAAAAAAACAACGAAGCGAGCAGAAAAATGACGGCAACTTGTGACGCTACCGGGAAGCGACAAGGGCAGTGCTGAGAGTGACACGCTCGCACATTATTCGACATGGCATCAACCCCTTCCAGGACCCAGCCATACAAGAAGACACAACAAAACACACGGACGGGACAACAACGCATTGAACAAGGGGGAGAACAGAGGGCAACTGTATTCCATTTCTCGGGGAGCGAAGTGGCGGTGAAAACAACTGGGGCCGGTCGCACGATAATTTCGATGAGCCCGAGTGACGCATGGGGACATGGCAACGATTATCACTCGAGGGGAAACTACGCCGGGGATTCCACCGTAGAAGCCGGACATTACATAATGAAAATGTGTGCAGGCGAGAAAGTGTGAACAGAGTGTGCGACAGTATCTAGTGGCTAGCCGGCACGGAACACCGAACACAGCCATGTCAACAGCCATACTCTCCCCGTAATAGTAACTACACAATAAAAGTGCACGCACACGATCGCCCCGCTCGCTCGCTTCGCCCAGCGAAACGGTCAATGCGTGGTAGTACCATGGTACCATCACGGGTTACGTTTACTATATAAACTATCAGAAGAACATATAAGTATATTCGAATAGAGGATGATTCGATGATTGTCCTTGTCGTAAACATCAAACCGCGTGAGAGGGACGCCGCGCAGTTTCATCACGAGTTGGCGAAAAAAACACACACCCAACAGAGTGCAGTGAGAGCAGAGTGAGAGAGAAGAGAGAGAATGTTTGTGAAAGAGTGATGAGAGAATCGACACCGTTGCCAGAGCGGATGAGCGGGAGTTGATGAAAAATGGGCGGCGCGTCGGGCGCAGGAGAAGAAAAGTGAAGATTCCAATCAATTGCATCGCTAACAATCACAAACAGCGAGGCGACACACTGCGATAACATTCGAGAATAAGTGAAGGGGAACAACACGGGTGACGCCGGACCCGGCAAGTGCAACGTCGATCGATAGACAGCTCGGCCGACCCAGCAGACAGCAACACCACAAAGTGCAACCGCTAGCGCGCATTCAGAGTGTACGCACACGCATCGCAGCCGTCGGGCTAGTGCCAAGCTCCGCCCACCAATAGCGAAAAGAACGAGAAAAAAAGGGACATCGCCATCTCATCACACGTCGCTCCTTTGCTCTCACTACTCATCGCAATCAATGAGAAAAAAAAATGGAGGAACGTGACCGATTGGTGGACAGAACGGCGTTCGCCTGGGAAAGAAATGCACTTTCGAAAACGCGCACCACCCGAAACAAAGGTGTTCATCGCTATGGACTGGATATTCTCACCATTGAAAGAAATGTGAATAGTTCAAAGACATCAAGGAATCGGGTAATCATTAAGACTACTCTATAAAACACATTAGTGCGCGCAGCGCACTAAATAAAGATTACCACCATTTTCTCAACTTTTTTGATTGCTACGATTAAGTGACGAATATGCGTCTAAATGCAGCAATAGCGAAAATGGTGTAAATTTGTAACACGTGGAACATAAAAATTTATTTTTTCTGCATGATTGTTTTTTGTATTTAATTTTTTGTATTTTTTGTATTACTTATTATTACTTAATAATTACTTAACATTTAACCATCGTCGTCGCAATTGCGAGATTTCAGACATGACCATGTCATATGCTTTGATTTGCTCAAAGTTCCGCCCTCCGCCGAAACCACCGCAAGTTGCCCTTTTTCCTCGATTCCAGGTTTGTTCTGATTTGATTCAATTTGAACAGATTATATTACTTTTTTTAAGATTTTTTTTAAAAGATTCCTAATATATTTTATGAATTCACTGAAACTTTGTTAGGAAGCCAAGATCGTTCTTCGTATCCAACTTCATTCCGTTGGAGCCGTTGTGGGTCGGCGGTTCTTCCGACTGCGCCTGATGGAGGTATGTTCAATGGCCATTTGATTGCATGTTTAGATTCGCATCAAACTTTTTTGTTTATTGCAGGATGCTTTTCGTGTGAACTTGTCGATTGACACGACGAACCTGCTTGTGAAGGGTCGTCGATGGATGGTAATTTAAATGTCATGCAGTTTATTTGGTTATGTTTCAGGTGACCCGTTTCGTTGAATTTTTCGTCGAAGCGTATTCCACCTTCATTTCCACGGGGGAAGATCTGCAATGTAAGGTTCGTCGGCAGTGTGGTGGAGACATCGCTGAGCAGAGGTGAGCATTGACGTCTACTTTGCACTACTCTGTTACCGACTGGTATTTCTTATATTAATATATATATATATATATATATTCAGTTTTGTTTTTTGACGTGTCAGTGGTTATTGTATTGTAGGGACATGGAGGCTGATCAGACTCATACGATGTACCAGCGACTCGTACACGTGAACGGCAAGTTCGCAGGACGATGCGGCTACACTAGGAGCTCCCCTGTGAGTGATATCGATTCGATCGTTTATTGTTGATGTTGTTGCTTCAGGTGTGCTCGCGTGGTGTGTACGTGAAGCTGCAGATGCACAAGAAGAAGCCAATGGAGCACCAGCGGATGAATCCTTATCATAGGTAAATCTCCGTTATCTTGTTAACGTTATTATATATATATATATATATATATATATATATAGAACAACTGAACAACGAAACTTTTATGATGTACAGGGAAGCGCAAGTCGTGTCCAGTGTGCAGTCACAACCCCGCACTGTCGATGATAGCGCTGCCGAGGACAAGGAGAAGGTGTTTAGTTTGTTTTATTCTTTTAATTCATTTTTTACGGTTATGTTGTTGTTTCAGGTGTGCTCGCGTAGTGTGGAGTGCATGGGGAAAGAGGCCGAGGAGAAGGACGTGAAGCTGCAGATGCCTTTCAGCGAGAAGAAGTCGGTGGAGCACCAGCGGATGAAGCCTATTCACAGGTAAATATCCGTTATATATTTTTACGTATTCAATTATAATATATATATATATATATATAACAGTAGAACAACTGAACAACGAAACTTTTATGATGTACAGGGAAGCGCAAGTCGTGTCCAGTGTGCAGTCACAACCCCGCACTGTCGATGATAGCGCTGCCGAGGACAAGGAGAAGGTGTTTAGTTTGTTTTATTCTTTTAATTAACCTTCTTTTAGCTTTTGGGAATATTAAATTGCGTGTATGAAAAAGTTACGTGATGTCATCGGTTATATGTGTTCAAAATGTGTCCCGGTTGCCGCTGGCCGGATCAGAACTTGAGAACACTTTACTAGCGGCTATTTGTGTGAGCCGTGAGAGATGCAATGTATGTATGGTCAAATGCAAATCTGACCTGTTAGTGGGAAGACGATCCATTGGGAAAGAGACAGACAGTTAGAGAAGAGTGTAGAGAGAGAGAGAGAGGGAGAGAGAGAGAGAGAGATTGGATGGCGGAGATAGTGGATCAAAACAAGTGATGCGGGGGGTGCGGGGGGCGGCAGCTCCCCGATGCAATAAAAAAAGCGGGGGGTGCGGGGGGCGGCAGCCCCCCGATGCATTAAAAAAGCGAGAGAAAAGCGGGGGGTGCGGGGGGCGGCAGCCCCCCGATGCAATAAAAAAAGCGAGAGAAAAGCGGGGGGTGCGGGGGGCGGCAGCCCCCCGATGCAATAAAAAAGCGAGAGAAAAGCGGGGGGTGCGGGGGGCGGCAGCCCCCCGATGCATTAAAAAAGCGAGAGAAAAGCGGGGGGTGCGGGGGGCGGCAGCCCCCCGATGCATTAAAAAAGCGAGAGAAAAGCGGGGGGTGCGGGGGGCGGCAGCCCCCCGATGCATTCAAAAAGCGAAAGAAAAGGGAAGGGGAAAACATTTAACAGATGGGTACAATGAAAACAATCAATGAAATATTTTTTTCTTATATTGCCACTCTCCGATTTCATGCACTCTTTCTTTATTTTTAATCAAATTAGGTTTTAAAGTTCTTTTTATGTATTCAATTAGCCGAACCAGCAATATTGTTTAACGATTATATCTTTCAGATCGATGTGATATCAACGATTCGGAATTGCTCTCAACTTGTGAAGTTCATCATCCCTTCTCTTTTCACATGCGTCGAGAATATCAACAGCCTCATAGCGTCTATCAATGTGAGTCAAAAATTTTATGACGTACCTATACTACCGTGTTATTACCCATTTTTAGTGCTCTGTTGCCCGTTGGAAGGGAGGTGCTGTACGCGTTCAACTGCAAGATGCCTTTCGCCGATTGTCATGTGTTTCCTCGATATTCAATGAATTTATTGTTTCCGTTTGTGAACTATATGGCCTTGAGCCGATCGAATACATTATCGCCTTTGAGCGCATATCATCTATGAACCATGATTAATTTGAATAATGATAATTTTTCATCAATTGAATTTAATTCATTTCCAATTGTAGGTTATTTTGCGTGCAAGAGTCCAACAACGTGTCAAGCACGCTGTAAGGATATTTTAAGTCTGTACAATAAGAATGAAGATTATTATACATTGTTGAAAGATGACGAGTGGTTAATAGATTATCACATAATGAAGTATTTGGATGTTATATTACGAGGAACAAAGTCTGCATATATGAGGATAACATTTCTGCATTTATATTTATCTGAGAATAATACTTCTCAATTATGTGAGTATGTTGACGGATGTAAAAGTGAAATTATTTTGAACGGTCAATCTGTAAAGGACGACATGGATATGCAAGTATTATTTTTACCATGTTTACTCAAAAATCATTATTTTTTATGTGTATTCGACATTGAAAGGCGTGAGCTTAAAATCATGGACAGCAAACGGAATGGTAAAAACTATAAGTTTGTAACTCAACGCTTGGAGTTTCTGTTAAAAAGTATATTTAATTTCAGTCGTATTTCAGTATTTATAGATGATACTTGTTTACAACAAAAAGATAGTTTCAGTTGCGGAGTTTATCTAACAGCTTTTTGTGAAGCGTATGCCGCGGGAAGAGCTCTTAGTATGATTTCAACTGCACATTTTCGTTTTCATATGTTTACGGCGA
The DNA here is from genome assembly GCA_963966185.1 of Rhabditoides inermis. Taxonomy (NCBI): domain Eukaryota; kingdom Metazoa; phylum Nematoda; class Chromadorea; order Rhabditida; family Rhabditidae; genus Rhabditoides; species Rhabditoides inermis. The sequence continues at coordinate 90,154 of CAWZYM010000072.1, read as the reverse complement.
TTTCTCATGATGATTGCAATGCAAAACGTATTGTTGATGAATCTCAAATCGTTTCTGCTACAGTAAATATACAACAACAATCAACCTACGCGAATGAAATACCGAAAAATATCAAATATTTTGATTGTATGAATGAGCATATCTGCCGACAATATCATGAAAAAACTGTTAATTCATTAAGTCGAAATCATGAATATTATAACTTACTGAAAGATAACGAGTGGTTAAATGATACTCACATCGAACAGTATATGAATATTATTTTTAAAAACACTTTTGCTGCGTATATGAAGATAACGTTTCTGCATTTCTACTTATCTGAAACGGACACAAATAATTTGAATACATATTTAGATGGATGCGAAACCGAAGTGGTATTCGCATCAAGTAATAATTCTCTAGAAAAAGTACAAACGTTTTATCTACCTTGCATGTTGAATTTTCATTACTTTTTATGCATATATAACATATCTGAAAAGTGTATAACGATTTATGATAGCAAAATGAGGGGAAAAGAGTCAGTTATTTATTCGCGTGTTTTCTGTCGCTTGCAACAACTTATTTGTCATTTATTCAAATTATCAATTAGTCCCAAAATAAGCGTGAGTAGTAGTTGTTTACAACAAAACGATGGTCACAGTTGTGGTGTTTACATGATAGCCTTTATGGAATCATATTTTTTGAATATTACGTTGTCATCAATTTCGACAGATCACTATCGCTATCACATTTATTTAGCAATTTTAAAATCAGATTCCTTCTTGGAGTTCAGATTCCTCAGATTCAGATTCAGATTCAAAATCAGATTCCTTCTTGGACATTAGAGTGTCTTATTTGCATTTCATGATGTATTTGATTTTTCAGGCTGCTCTCGTGAAGGCCACCACGGTCAAGGCTGCGCCCGCCAAGAAGGACTTTTCTTCGTCGGATTCCGATTCTGAGGATGTGGCCCCCAAGAAGGCTGCTCCCGTGAAGGCGACCCCTGCTAAGGCTGCGCCCGCCAAGAAGGATTCGGACTCCGAGAAAGAGGCTCCCAAAAAGGTGAATAGGTTGCATTTGAGTGTGTATTATTTGCATTTCATGATGTATTTGATTTTTCAGGCTGCTCCCGTGAAGGCCACCACGGTCAAGGCTGCGCCCGCCAAGAAGGACTTTTCTTCGTCGGATTCCGATTCTGAGGATGTGGCCCCCAAGAAGGCTGCTCCCGTGAAGGCGACCCCTGCTAAGGCTGCGCCCGCCAAGAAGGATTCGGACTCCGAGAAAGAGGCTCCCAAAAAGGTGAATAGGTTGCATTTGAGTGTGTATTATTTGCATTTCATGATGTATTTGATTTTTCAGGCTGCTCCCGTGAAGGCCACCACGGTCAAGGCTGCGCCCGCCAAGAAGGACTTTTCTTCGTCGGATTCCGATTCTGAGGATGTGGCCCCCAAGAAGGCTGCTCCCGTGAAGGCGACCCCAGCTAAGGCTGCGCCCGCCAAGAAGGATTCGGACTCCGAGGATGAGGCTCCCAAAAAGGTAAGTAGGTTACATTAGAGTGTCTTATTTGCATTTCATGATGTATTTGATTTTTCAGGCTGCTCTCGTGAAGGCCACCACGGTCAAGGCTGCGCCCGCCAAGAAGGACTCTTCTTCGTCGGATTCTGATTCCGAGGATGAGGCTCCCAAGAATATCACATATTTTGACTGGCGTAAACGTAGCATGTTTTAAACGTTGTGAACACAATAAATGTGAAGGTTATTCGATGTGTTACTTTTGTAAAATTAAGTGAATGATTTGGATCATGGGAAAATGTTTACCACTATTTAGAATATGCTAATCTCAAAATAGCATGCTTATCTCATATCGCATATGCTCCATTTTGCCACCAGAGACCTTTGATTTTTTGTTAGAAAAAAAGGTAATCAGACACCTGTTCGACATGACTTACGCATGAAATGAACGAACACATGACAGAAATGATTGATAGAGATGAAACAGAAAGGGAGTATTACAGAGACCAGGAGTGAAACACATCTGACAAAGATTTATGTAGCAGCTGAAAAAAGAGACGAACCACTAGAACCCTCTCGTTATCTTCTAGCAGATCCAGCGATTAGAGCGACTAGGGTCAAATGATAACAATTCACATTGCTATATAGTCATATCTCATATTGTTGTCAAAGTCCGCATTGGAAGAGAGGCACCAACGTCCACCTAAAACCTAAAATCTGTTTTTGTGTATAACAAATTATAATATTTTCAATGCAATTATAATCAAATTTTCATATCTCGTCACGCCCCGTCAAAACATCACATACCTTTTCAATTCAGATGTGAAGTGCCGCTGATTGCTCTAGCCCACACATGTCTTCCGTCCTCTCACAAAGAAAACAAGAAAATTTGTGCGGTCCAGAGCAACCAGCAGCTGGTATCGAAGGAATATAGAAAATGACGGTAGAAATATAGCATATATATATTTGTAGAAATTGAACACGATCGTCACACCTGAATCAGAATTATAAGTAAAAACATGATCGTGAACGACATTCGCGCGATGAACAAGACAATGTGAAGAATTGTGTTTGGGTAACGAACACACAAACACACGGAACCGATTTGAACAGAGAGAGGGAGAGATTGGTGCCTATAAATTCGTGTGATACCAAGTGAAAAAGTTGTAAACACTTTCAGAAAAATATAGGATTTGAGAATAACGGGCGCGAATGAATGGGGCGATGCTTATCGAATTTCCGAGAGAGGAGAGCCCAGTGAGGGAAAAACACGCACAACAATCGCTGTTTGCCTGTCTGACCGCGCGAATGAATAGGGCAGTGCGAATAGGGGTGGCGGGGCAGTGAACACAAATATCGATTTGCCGAGAGAAGATGGCACAGTAACGGAGACACACGCGCACAGTTTGTCAGCTCGCGCAATCACTACCTACCAATTCGACAGACCGACATTAGACAGTAGATAAGAAATTGTAAACTCATTAAAATACAGCAATATGATACTAGACAAATTAGTTATGCCAAATTGGTCCGTGAAATTCACTAGCTTGTGAAGCAAAACGTGAATGCGTTTTCATTCTTAATCATGCCAGAGAGGACTAGAAGAGACCACTTGAATACGTAATGATACATCCAAAAACAAGAAGCACACGTAGTAATAATCTTAGTTAGCGGCTAGACTACACGACGGCCGGCGGGAAAGAAAGAATCGTGGGAGCAATATGCGCGCGAGAGCGCAGAGAAATGAGAGCACATTTGACACCCTGCCCATCAGCAAAAAGATCACATATAAAGAAACAAAGATATGACAACTTTTATATTTTCAATGCATAAGAATGAAATTCTAAAATATGAATCATTTCATGAATCTATGGTGAGCCCGCAAAAGAGATCAACTCTTTTCACGAGAGACATCAGAATTGTTATACAAAGATCAGAACCAGTTGGATGGTTTTTTCATCTTGACAAAACTTGACAAGGGTACCCAAAGTCGAACCTGCGCATGGGTGCTTGGTCAGCGAGAGCGCTCTCGCTACGCCACTACGCAACACCACTACGCCACGTGGTCATGTGAGATGATCAGCGAAATAGAAATATGAACACCATGGAAAATCTGCATTGCATTCCGTTTAGTATTCTGTATATTCAAAATCTACGATAATGTTTTCATTAAAAAAATCATGAGCTAACTGCGAGCCGAATATAATCTAAAGAGGGAAAAAGTTAGAAGAAAATTTCTTCCTAGAAAATGTGGGAAGAGGTTTTGGTTCGCTGGTTCGCTAGTATAAAATACAAAAATCGATCGAAAAAAGGGAAAATTGAGCGCGAACCGGCAAGCGGCAACCAGTGTGTGTTGCACAATGCTGCACAACAATGAGACACTAAAGCCGCTTGCAAGATCTCAGGCAAACCGCCAAGCCCCGCGGGATTTTGGATTTTTTCGCGGGTCCCGCGGATACTAGCCCGTATTACGGTCATTCTGCCCTGTTAGAGTGCGGAAAATCAGTCCGGTATTGAGCGTGTTATCTCACTTTCGGGTGTTCCGCGGAAGCTCCGAGAGATTCTCGCGGGTTCCGCGGGGCTTCGCGGAAAACCCGAAGACGGCGATGGCGTCCTTTTCAATTTGAATCTCGTGAACATACAAGTTCAATGTTTTTAACCTGTTTATGTGTTCATACTGTTTATTTCTCATTCATTATTGTTTTCTACTGTGATGTATCAGTAATTATGTTGTTGCAGGTATAATCATTCCTATCATGTGGTTCTACGGCAGTACATTGCAACTATAGTCTATAGGAAGGTGGCTCAAGTCCTCAGTTCTCACTTGTACATGCATATGGTCTATCTTTGCAGTTCTACCGAGTCTCGGCCATGCGATGAGATGGTGCTAGACAACACTGCAGCATAACCGGTAAGTAATGTTTTGTACGTACAGTTGTTTCAACGTCATGTTTTCAGGCGAGTACGGTTGAAAACTGCAGAAGATTCGGAAGACTACAGTACAAGCATACCCCGATCAAGATCAAGTTCGAAATATCGCGCCAGATGCCGATTCCAAGCAGCTCAGTAGCATGACCCTTCAACGCTATTGTTTGTCATTGTATATCTGTCAGATTGTTAGTGTGTATACGTTATGTACATGTATGTATGCATCATAATAAAATGATGTGTTCAATGTATGTCGTGGTTTGTGTTTACTGAGAAACAACGAAGACAACAACAAAAACTACCAAACCAGTAAAAACTAGTTGGTCTTTTCGGGTCTTCCGCGGAATCCCCGCGAAAGACGCGAAAACTTTCGCGTCTTCCGCGGGAGCTTTCTCGGAGATCCCGCGCTGTACCTAAGCGGCTTTCGAGACATTTCCCCGCGGAAGGCCCGCAAAAGCCCCGCGGAGGCCGCGAGGGTTGCCTTAGATGAACGAAAAAAAATTTTTCGCCGTTTTCCAATTGGTTTTTGGCGAAAAAATTTTTTCTTGATCATTTTGCAAGCGGCTTATGCATTATGAATATTTTTTTAAGATTTGTTTTTTTTTTCAAAAAATAACTGCTGCACGGAGGAAGCCAATTTGCACTACAATCGAGTGGTATACCTTTTAACTCCCACTTGTTGAAGATCGATTATGTAGAGCATATAAATAGTTCTATTTTAGTTAGTTTAGTTTAGTTTATCAGCCTGATTCCGACATGTACATACAATGGTAGCATGATGGGTTATCTGGAAGCACACACAACCCTATAGTAAGCCTGCAAATGAGTTTCACTCTTTTCACGAGAGACATTAGGGTGGTTAGACAACGATCAGAACCCATTGGATGGTGTTTTCAATTTGACAAAACTTGGCGGAGGTACCCAGGTTCGAACTCTCGAACAGGTGCCTGGTAAGCGAGAGCGTTACCACTACGCTACTTGGTCATGTGAGACGTTCCACAAGTTAATGGTATGAACGGCAACGAAAAACGGCAGTCCGCATCATCCATGTACTACGGTGCCAACTAGAGCACGATTATTTTTGATCGGAAAATGCTGAGCTAGTTGCGCGCTTAGTATACGGGTATTGTGGCTCCTTGGCTGGAACAGTGCGGCGCGAGTCCTGACTGTTCATGGTAGATGGGCGTGAATGGGCTGGTAGATGGGCTGTCATGGTAGATGGGCTGTCTATTTTAGTTCTAGCAATAGTTCGCACACAGGTTAGATCAGCACGGGAAGACGAATGAAAACTTAATCGCAAGACATTGCGAAGTGAATGATGAAACAGTTAGTATCATATTTGTGTCTTTTTTAGCATTGAGTAACGCCGGGGAAACCTTGAGGCATTTTTTAAACATAAAAGTTTCTTGTGAAAGTATAATTTAATAGGAAAGCCGTAGTTGTACCGGGTCGATAGGGGTCTTTCAACGTCGACAGGGGCTGCTTACACTCTCTTTTCGTTATGTTGTATTACTCCCTGTTGTATACCCTCCACAAGTTCTATGAATAAACATATCATTATTATCAACTGTTCGTCAATTTTACCAGACTGGACGGCGCGGGTGAGTATCTGAGAAGCAAAGTTGTACAACAACAAAAAACACTCACGGTGAAATTATAAAAGTCACTCACCATCTGAATGGAATCAATGCTCTCCCCCTGAAGTTTCTACATCAAATCACACACAACAAAGGATGGTTCGTCTGAAGAATACAATCTCAAAGATAACTGACATTCTGACATTCTGACATTCTGACATTCTGACATTCTGACATTCTGACATTCTGACACTCTGACACTCTGACACTCTGACACCCTGACACCCTGACACTCTGACATTCTGACACTCTGACATTCTGACACTCTGACATTCGGACATTCTGACATTCGGACATTCGGACATTCGGACATTCTTTATTCGAAACGGGCGTAACAACAACAACATACAACACAAACCGGGGTACTTTGTTCAACAAAACTCGTCAACGAAATGAGACAGATAGGATGAGTGTAGGTGAGATAGAAACGATACAGAATCATAATATCTTGGGAACAACCAGGACACATTCTACTCGAGAGAATGACATATAATAAAATTGTTTAAAATACAGGAATTGAACTGTTCGAAACTTGAAACGTGAATATGATTGAGCCGGCTGTATTGGTTACACAGACCGAACTATGTGGGCGAGGCCAACTGCAGACTATTCATCGACCATGATCTGCTTGTCTTCGCTCGTCTTCTCCACGGGGTGCTTCTTCATCTTCGGCTTCCTCAGTCGCACCACCACCTTCTTCCTCTCCTTCTTCCAAGACTTCCTCTCCGCCTGAACAATACAAAAAAAAATGAATGAGGACTACGGAATCAAATCAACGAAACCATACCTTCTCCTTGTTGATGTTTGTTGCGCGCATCTTGCGTACTTTCTTGTTGAGAGACGCCTCGAGCCTCTTGTTGTGCCGCTTCTTTTGCTCCTTCTCCCACTTGCCGATCAACTGCTCCTTCTTCGCCTGTTCCGCTTCCACCTCCATCTGCTCCGCGCTCTTCTCCTCCGCAGCCAAAACGGGCATGCGCTGACCGTACTGGTGGTCGACAATCGACTGCAACCAAGGGCAGTGTATTGACAGAGTGTGATGAGGGGAATACCTGTATGGCGACGTTTGCAGTGTATGCAGGAGGGAGAGAGGCGGCGACGGAGGAAGGGACGACAATCGGTACGAGCTTCGCCTTGCGAGCTGCCATCAGAGCCCGCACGCGGTCCGACAGAACAGGCTGCAACATTCACATCCCACTCACCCCCCTTCCCAATCCTCTCACCATGTACTTCTTGTCCTTGCCCGTTCCCTCCCTCTGCTTCCTCTTTTTCATCACCTTTGCCCCCGACTTGCGGACGCCGACACGCTGCAAACATTCTTTCTCCCTCTCCCCCTTTCTCTCTCTCCCTCTCTCTCTCCCTCCCCCTCTCTCTCCCCCTCCCCCCCTCTCTCCCCTCTCACCTTGACTATCTTGAGGGGTCGGAAGACGTCGGGAAAGCAGACAGCTGCTTGTCGACGCCACATCAGAGACAGACGCATGCCACTCAAAAAACGTGGAATACCATAGATTTTTTTTATATGTGAAGGACTATCAAAAATGCAGAATATGTGCCTTAAAGGTAGTGTACCCTCTGAATCCCATATTAAAATTATCACGAATGTATTATCAATGCCTTTTAGAAATATTTTCATGCCGTTTGTGGTTGTTTGTGATGAAAAATAATGAAATTAAAATTTATCAAAAATTTATTTAAATCCAACATGATACGCATATTTACGCAACGATATGTTATGATTTTTAACAGAACTTACTGCGTTTTGCAGATCATTTTTCTATCAGCTGTTCCCGCCAAATTCGTAAAAGAAACACATATTATAAATGTTATCCAAAATAAGAATGACATACAGTGGGTGGGCAAATCAGTTGCCGCCAGTAGAGAGCGCAGAGTGAACAGAGTGCGAGGCGGCGAAAATCGATAGACATGCGAGAGCACGCGAATAAATTCACATTCAAACATTTGCGCGCGCGCAATTTTCAAATGCGGGACGGCCGAGCGGAGTGATGGCGGAACTAAATATTCCATGGACTGTAAGAAACAATATCACACGATCCGCGTAAGAACCGGACGAGGTGGGACCTAGGAACTTAGTGCGCGGTTATAGGGGTTTTCAAGGGTGCTCTACAAGGTAGTATAGGTGATTTTGTCCCAATATGCGAATTTGGTCAGTTAAGGGACCATGACCTCAAATCAGTCAGTTTTTGTCCAAAACTTTTTTTTAATAGCTTGTTCGATTTGTCTTGATATTATAAGACTTTTTGTACATGAACATTTTTTTCATAAAACAAAAAAGAAAAAAGTTATGATCAAAATTTTTCAAAAAATTTCATATTTTATTTTTTTGAGATCTTTTCGCCTCGAAACAACAAAAACGACCACTACTATTCGATTCTACGCGTTTAATCAAACTACCATGATTTTTTTCGTGAAAATCTGGTGTTGCCTTTTCTTCCATCCAGAGCGATGAAAATCGCCCGAAAAAAGAATTTTGCGATTTACCGCCATAAGTCTTTCGTTTCTAAACAACAGAAACCACTACTATATTCGGATTCTTCATTTTTTAGTTAGTATTAGTTTTGGTTTATACCCAAATCCGATGTTGCCTTTTCTTCCATCCAGAGCGATGAAAATGGCTCCAAATCAAAACTTTGCGTTTTCCCGCCATTTTCCATGTATTTCGTTCCGATACAACAAAAATCACTACTATATTCGGATTCTACACCTCTTGATTAGTATATGTGTTGGTTTATAGCCAAATTCGGTGTTGCCTTTTTGCTCATTTAAGTCGATGAAAGTGGCTCAAATGTGAAAATTCGCATTTTCCTGTCACTTTTAAATTCTATCCATCTGAAATAACAAAAACCACTTACATATTCGGATTTTGCACCTTTTTATTAGTCTACGTACTTGGTTTTATACAAATTTAGTGTTGCCTTCTGGCGTTATCATGAAATTTTGCGATTGATAGTTAGGCCATTTTCAACATCACGGATGAACACAAAGGCAACATCAGATTTGCCTGAAAACAACTACACAGACTAATTCAAAGGTGCAAAATCCGAATATAATAGTGATTTTTGTTATTTCGGATTGGAAGATATGAAAAATGGCGGTAAAACGCAAAATTTTTATTTCCGGCCATTTTCATCGCTCTGGATGGAAGAAAAGGCAACACCTGATTTTCACGAAAAAAATCATAGTAATTTGATTTAACGCGTAGAATCGAATGGTGTTAGTCGTTTTTGTTGTTTCGAGGCGAAAAGATCTCAAAAAATAAAATATGAAATTTTTTGAAAAATTTTGATCATAACTTTTTTCTTTTTTGTTTTATGAAAAAAATGTTTATGTACAAAAAGTCTTATAATATCAAGACAAATCGAACAAGCTATTTAAAAATAATTTTGGACGAAAACTGACTGATTTGAGGTCATGGTCCCTTAACTGACCAAATTTGCATATTGGGACAAAATCACCTATACTACCTTGTAGAGCACCCTTGAAAACCCCTATAACCGCACACTTAGCTCCTAGGTCCCACCTGCCCGAAATTCGTCCGATTCTTACGCGGATCGTGTGATATAAACACATGGAAATAAATTGTCTTTAATGAAACAGCCGATAGTGTGGTCAAATTGTGTAACTTCGTGCAAGTTGTGCACACACCCCCGAGCTGATTAATAGTTTTTAGATTCTACGATTTCTCACCCCAATTTTCGATTGTTTTTTTAAACTAATTTGTTTTAGAATGTATATTTGCAATATCATAATATACTCAGTGAATCGTAAACAATGACATGTTATATCTACGCATACACCCAGATTCAGAGGGTACACTACCTTTAAATACAATAAAAAATGACTGACAGTCTGTCGAGAGGCCTCCTCCTCATTCCGCAGGCTGGGTGCTCGGCTCTCATATGAGAGAACACATTGCGGACAAGCAGAGACTCGTACGAGCACCTCAAATTATGTACGTACACCATATTATATGTTGTGTTTATCATAATTATCACGCCAACTCGCCAACTAATCGATAACTCACAGGGGACATGCGAACTGTTTGTATGCGGCATGGGACTTGGCGTGAGAGACGAGTGCAGAGACTTCCTTGCCCACTGAGCAGATCACGCGGCGGCCACATTCCTCAACACAATATATTCTTCCTCCCTCCCTCCCTCCCCTCCCCCTCTCTCTCTCTCCCTCTCCCTCTCTCTCGCTACCTTGATCTTGCAGGTATAGACCAGCTTGCCGTCGGGTTCCTTCTTGAGCAGCACTTGTTTGTGAGGAGAAGGGGTAGACGGCAAAAAGAAAGATATTGTATAGATATTACATGCAAGGTCGAGGGTGCCGTACTCAATGCTCGGAATTTTCGACAAAAAAATGCAAGACACGAAACAACACAGGTGCTGTTACTCTGCAGCCTACATTTTATGCTACCGTATACCTTGTCTTCTTCCTTGTTGGCGATGTTGGCATTGTCTCCGAAGTGCTTGTGGCAGAAGTGTATGGAGGAGAAGTTGAGAGTGCGCGCCTGCACACTCACTCCGTACCGGGTCTGCGGAGGCAGCTGCAGCTGGCCTGAAACTCTCTCTCTCTCTCTCTCTCTCTCTCTCCCTCTCCCTCTCTCCCTCTCTCTCTCCACTCACCTATGAGCCTTCCGAGACGGGGCGACGTGCGGTCGACGACGACGGCGTCATCTGCCGGCGTCTCTCCGCACACGACACAGCTGACTCGCCCCTCCTTCTCCTCCGCGTCCTTCCTCGCTGTCCAACTCTTCCTCGTCACCCCGACTTTCTTATCCTCCTCCACCTCCTTCTCCTCTGTCTTCTCCGGAACGATCATCGTGTCCTCGCGCAGGGGACTCGACTCAATCTGAACAAGACGACTGTCAACAAACTAATAACCAATCAACTACCTGTGGTTTGTGGACAGCGACCACAGAGGAGAGTGCTTGGGTGAGCGTGTGGTTGGGAGTCGGCGGCTGGAGAGCGGGTATGAAGGGACAGCGACTAGGGTATGAAGGGACAGCGACTAGGGTATGAAGGGACAGCGACTAGGGTATGAAGGGACAGCGACTAGGGTATGAAGGGACAGCGACTAGGGTATGAAGGGACAGCGACTAGGGTATGAAGGGACAGCGACTAGGGTATGAAGGGACAGCGACTAAGGTATGAAGGGACAGCGACTAGGGTATGAAGGGACAGCGACTAGGGTATGAAGGGACAGCGACTAGGGTATGAAGGGACAGCGACTAGGGTATGAAGGGACAGCGACTAGGGTATGAAGGGACAGCGACTAAGGTATGAAGGGACAGCGACTAAGGTATGAAGGGACAGCGACTAGGGTATGAAGGGACAGCGACTAGGGTATGAAGGGACAGCGACTAGGGTATGAAGGGACAGCGACTAGGGCACTCACTCACCTCCGAATCCACTCCCTCAGCAACCAACACAGACTGCGCAAACTCCGCGTATTTACTCATATCGGCATCTGAAAAAATACAGCTTAACCCGGATCTGGAATCACAGCAACAGTTACAGCTAATTTTAAACCTAATAAAAAAACGGTTTGATAAATGAAAAGAATTTAAAACAGGTAGAAAAACTCTCACCATCTGCTTCGATGAACATGGCAGCGAGACCTGGGAACTGGGGGAAACAGCGAAGGCCGAACGAGTGCCTACAAGAAACCAGATGGAATCAGCACCAGACATACTAAACAAGGTAGATTCGCAGGTAAGAGAAACAGATAACTTGAACCAAGTCAAATCGATGGAATCAAGTTGCAAGATCCAGAACCAGTGAACCAGTCTCCACCCACCACTGCTCGCGCATCCCCCGAGTCACATTCTCCAGCGGCTGTCCACGTTGCGAGTGCGCGTGCTGCATGTGCGCCACCACCTGGTGCCATGGATTAGTAACCAGGAACAAGACCACGAACCAGTCACTCACTATCTTGGGTGCGTGGCTGGCGTAGTCACAGTTGGGACACGTGAACTGTTTCTGCGCCGCGTGATTGCGGATGTGACGCAGGCTGTACATCGGCCTGAAAGTGTTGTTGTTGTTGTTGTTGTTGTTATTGACAATCGCTCACCTCGTACAGATAAACTCGCCGCACAGGTTGCACTCGATCCTGTCGTTTTCGCTGAAAAAACAGATAAATATGTGATTTAATTAATTAAGTAAATTACCAGTCTTACTTAGACATTGGCACAGCCCAGTGTTCCTTTCGGAAGAGATGGCGAGATCGGATGCGCGACTTGGCCTTCTCCACATGAATCGGGGCCATGAGACATATCTGGCGAGTTGTGATGGATAAATAAATAAACAAACTAGTGATCAAACTGACCGGAAGAGGACGGTGTTCGGCTGTCACACACTTCTTGTCGTCTGTCGCAACTGGCTTCGGAGTCGGCTTCTGATTGAGGAAAAAAGAAGAAGCCGTAGCTATGGAGCTCGGAGCGGGAGTCTTGCAAGCCAATCCCATCATCGGCGGCTGAAGTTTGAGCACTAAAGGTACACTCTGTTGCAATAAAATATATACCTTCTCGGTCTTGTCGAAGTTGAACTTCCATGTCGTAAATGGAGGTCGACCGCACTGACCAACACGCGTAGGCTAAATACAGACAGATATGAAAATAACAAAGACACTGACATTCTTGAAGTTGACGACCCGGCCGTAGCGGTTCATGTATGATAGTTTCGGCTCCGGACCCTCAACAATTGTGGTGAATACAAAATTTTAACATAAACACTGTATTTTGAACATATAAATGCAACGTACGACGGGAGTGGCTGGTCCGAGTAGTTGAGGCACAGATCGTGCTTTCCCAGCCTCGAGCCGGGAAGATGGGTTCTTGCAAACCCCTCCGGCAGGTTTCATGGTTCACTGAAAAAGTAATGAACAATTACAAACATTATAAAGTAAGGATTCAAATAAAACTACTGTTTCTAGAAACTGGTAGCTAATTCTCACTACAGTAAATCGCACTGCATCGGCACAACTATTAAAGCACACTCTAAACCTTTATTTCTCACTACGTTTTAATAGCTAAACAAATTGTGTCAAAATTATATTATTACTTAAAAGTATCGAAGATTTCCCCTATTAAAGCTATTTCCCCCAATCACAGTCTCTTTGACCTCTTCTTTTCATTTTGTTTCTCTCTTTTAGAAACATATTGCTCCTTCAGAATACCGTAACCCGAGGTGACTGATTTACCGCCTGTGCTCTCACATAAATCACACTACATCGCTTGCACAGAACTGATACGGTATTTGTATCACCGCAAACTCCGCGATTTTCCAATAATTTCCTGGAATATTTCATATCAAGTGTTTTCACTTATCTTACATGCATAGTATATTTATTGTATAATATAAATTTAGTAATGGACTGTGTATCGACTCAACAGAGCGAGTTGGAGCTCTTGTCAGCCATGTATGATCCTTCCGAGATCATCTTCTCATCTCATTTTGCCGGCGACTCGGGCTCCAATTTACTCGGAAGCAATTTCACCATCAGAATTGTGAGTTGTTTGCAAAAAAATATCTGAAAGTTATTGGTTATGTTTAAGGTTGTAGATGATCATTGTGTTGAAGTGGCGTTTCAATTGCCTTCTGGCTACCCGGACGCCGAGCGTCTTTCCGTCATCGTCCGCAGCAAGGGCGCCTACGATGATAACAAGTGGTTTCGCTAACACTCGTTTTCATGATGTCGAAATTCAGATTGACTTGCGCGGTGCGTAACTACGTGTCGACTCTTGACCTGGGTGAGCCTGTGGTGAGTATTGATGGACAGTTACACTATCGATTACTTCATTTTAGGTAAGTGAGGTGATGCTGTGGGTGCAGAACAACATCGAGGAGTACGCGGTGGGAGCAGACACTCCGCAACAACAACTCAAGTCAGACGTGGAGAACAAGGATGAAAAGGTATACGATAATTAAAGTTGCATCACATGATGTAAAGTTATCGCGTATTTTGTGAGGACTGTAAAAAAAAGTTGACGAGTTATTATTAAAATCACAATACAACGAATAATCGGTATTGATGAAAAGGCTCTGATGCAAAAGTGAAAGGAGTGTTGCAGATGGCTCGGTACTACATCCTCAGCCACCATCTGTACTCTAATGTCAAGAGGGCGGACATCGTTCAGCTCGCCAAGAACCTAGGCCTCACTGGATTCTCGACGCCTGGAAAGCCCGCGGTCATCGTCGTCGAGGGAGGCGCCAAGGTGGGAAAGACAGAAAGTAGATTCTCATCGTGATGGATACAGGTTCAGATAACCAATGCAAGAACATAAAGAAATGTGTTAGATAGATATACTCGTTTTTTTCAGCATTGCCACGACTTCTGGGCTGACGTCAAGTCGTGGAACTGGCAGAAGATAGCCCTGCGAATGACGGACGAGGACGACGAGGAGAAAGGGTTCAGGAAATTTAAGGTTTTTATTTATATAATTATTTTTGTATTCTATAATCTATTTAAAAATGTAGTGTGTTGACTGTTATGTTTGAGGGTTTCCGCGAGATAGCTCTGGAGTCTACGGATAACAAGCACGTACAGACTCGTGAGATCAAAGAACTGCTCGAGTCGGTCGCACTGGGAGACCGCTTTCATGTCCTTTATAACTTGAACATGTAATTTTTGTCTTTTTTATTTGTTTATTTGAATGGTTAAGATACTCCTCGCGCGGGTTTCCCGATTTCTTTCCTGTATCCGCCATATTCCTATTCCTAAGTGAATTCCCCGTGCTTTACTCACTTCCAACCGGTGTTGTATCTCTATTTGGTCTCTGATAAAGTTTCCTGAAAAATCTTCTGTGTTATGTTATGTGTTTCATTGAATTGACGAACCGGTTGTGCTACCGTGAAGTACCTTACTATCCTTCTTTCTTCCGTTCCCTCTCATATTCTCACGTGTCCCGACTATATCTATATGGTGTCTATTCTATTCCATTTGGTGCGTGGTCGTTCTGTGAATGAGCAAGAGATGTCAGTAGGTGGTCTTGAGTATTGTATGGTGTTTGCACTTGCTGTGTCGGTGTGCTCTTTGTTTGTTTACACGTTGTTTGTCAGATGGCCGATTTCCTCTCCGAGTTTCCCAACACATCCAGCGTCCTCGCATTCACTGAGAGCGGTGAGTGTTGTGTCTTGTGTATTGATGTTTTCTGATCGTGTTTGTGTTCTGATCGAGTTTGTTGCAGACGCTGCCGTCGATGGCTCTCGCTTCGCCAAGTTTGTGCACGTCACTCTTGCTGGAATCAAGGGTGCGTTTTGAATATAATTATACGGAGGAGAAGCTCTCAGCTTCATGACCGTCGATCGAGTTGAAGTGACGAGGAGAGTACAGGCTGGCTGGGGCGCTTTCTTCCGCCATGGCCAGTATCTGATGCTGAAGAGCGCACCGATGCGACTGCGGAGGAAAGTGTTTCGGATGGCAGTTCTACCCGCGCTCACCTACGCTGCCGAGACTTGGAGTCTTCGAAGAGAAGATCTACAGAAGCTGAGGACTGTTCAAAGGAGAATGGAAAGAAAGAAGCTCGGACTGACTTTACTGGACAAGGTTCCGTGCAAGGAGATACGACGGCAGACGGGACTACGAGACGTGCTGTGCGAAGCAAGGACAAAGAAGTGGAGGTTCGCCCGCCGCCTAATGACTTGCGACGACGACCGCTGGACGAGACGTGTGATCGATTGGAAGCCGCCAAATATGGGCAAACCTGGTCGCATTCACCTACAATGGTGTGATGAATTCAAGAAGACGATCCCGATCCCATCCAATAGAAGGACCCTCGAGGAAGAATGGAAGAACGTGGCTGCGGACACCGACGCGACAAGATGGAATACTTATGCTTCCCGGCGCTACTCTGTGAATAATTGATGTTTGAGTTATGATCACATAATGCGATACCGGATAAATGTTGAATTGAATTGATACATTGATCATGTTTTATATTAGTTTGTTTGTGTGTATGGTGGTGTTGAGCCGCCCCGTGCTCGGCCGACTTCGATGCGGTCGCCGTGTGGGCTGCTTCCGAGACAGCACTCGAGGCCTTCCTCGGCATCGCATACACCGCCAGCAACGCAAACGCAGTCGTCGTCGCCCACGTCACTGGCGAGTCGTAGTTGTTTGTTTATTTGTTGTTGTTGTGGTTGTTTACATCTCTGCTTGCAGGAGTGGAGCAGGCAGTTGTCCTTCGCAAGCTGCGCATGGCTGGATTCACTGACGAGAGCAGCAAGACGAGCGGAGGTGAGTGCGTGTTTATTGATTTCATGATATTGATTGATTGTATTCAGATGGCATTCTGGCGACTGCGAAACGCGCCGACTTCTCCACGGCTCCTGTTGCGTTGAACCTGCCCAAGAAGGTTCATTAATTGTTTTGTTTTTACAAGCTGTTGTTTTATCATATATGTTATAGGTTGCGCTGGCAGTTGACGACGAGGAGCTGGTAGATGAGGATGCCCTCCTCGAGGCCGACGACTACAAGAAGCCCACCGGAGACGAGCTCAAGGGTACGAGAGAGAGAGGAGGGAGAGAGGGAGAGATGTTGGTGTGTGTTGCAGCAGGTTGCGGTCCGGCGGCGGAGGGTGGGAAGAAGAAGGCTTGTAAGAACTGCACGTGTGGTCTGGCCGAGGAAGAGGAAGCAGATCGGGCCGCCGCCCCCACCAAGGCCGGATGCGGAAGCGTGAGTAAGCCTGTACACCAACCTCCATGCCCCATATCACCTCTTCTGTACTCACACTCTTCTGTCCCCACTGTCCATTTTCTCTACACTTCCATCTATGTTGTTGTTGTTGTTGTTGTTGTTGTTGTTGTTGTTGTTGTTGTTGTTGTTGTTGTTGTTGTGGGTTTGACACTGGATGAGCTCTTTATGGTGTTGTGTTCTCCGAACTCCGAACTGTGATGTTGCAATTGCTGAATTGCTGTACTTTTCTGTTTTGCAGTTTTGAAGATCCTGGAAACGAACACTGATACGTAGCGATTTGGATCTTCCATTATAATTGAATAGTTTTTTATTGCATTTCGTTTTGTTGACTGTATGGTGTTTCATGTGTACTGTGTTGTTTGCAGTGTGCTCTTGGAGACGCCTTCCGGTGTGCGTCTTGCCCCTACCTCGGAATGCCTCCCTTCAAGCCCGGAGAGAAGGTCAAGCTCGCCAACGTCGACGACATCTGAAGACGTAGTCATGATTCCGCTCCGCATCGTTGAATGGTTGTTATTGGCCGTCAATCCGATTGTTGTAGATTAGGATTATGTATGTCAACGATCCAGTGCGTGAGGTTTGTGTGCCCCTCACTTTTTTTCGATATGAATGATTTATTTATAATTGAGCCTTGTATTTTGCGATTTTGCCCGCATCCGGTATAGTTTGTGATGGTAGAATCTATGAAAAGAGAAAAGAGAGTAGAGGAGAGGGGAGAATGGATAAATATGTTGTTGCAGTTGGCAGCGAGTCGTGTTGTGTTACAATTGCACTCCAGAGGTTGCATCGATCCTCTCTCAAATATCTAGCCATCCTTGTTCCTATTGCAAGTCACGTGCGAGGTGAGAAAATGGAGAGTTTATGATGTTTTGGCATAGAGATGAATGCATGGGTACATGTTGCCCTTTGTGCGGAGTGAGAGCGTAGTGAGTGGAGAGGAGACAGAGTGAGAAGTGAGTGTGGTGAGAGAGAGAGGGTAGGGTCGGATGCGCTGTGATGCTAGAGATAAGCGGCCGGCCCGAGTGAGAGAGATTTGCATCTCTCTCTCTCTCTTTCTCTCTCTTTCTCTTTCTCTCTCTCTCTCTCTCTCTCTCTCTCTCTCTCTCTCTCGTTTGACCACGTAGTGATTGGTCTAGGTGAGATCAGGTGATTAGAAGAGGTTGGATAGTCAGGTGATTTGCAGTCTATGAGTATGCTGGCAAGTATGGTCGCCTGCACCTTTGTATTCTCACGTTTCACAACCACATGATTGTGGGTGTCTGCGTTTTAGGACAGTCTGATCTATGATATCATGATTTCTTAGATATACTCGCTAATCTCTCTCTCTCTCTCCCTTCTCTGTCTCTCTCGAATGACTGATTAGCCATTGCGTGCGTTCATCTGTGTTGGCTGTTGGCTGTTGATAGGGGTATCGATTGATTGGGGCGGGGGAGCTTCTCTTCTCCCTTTGCTAATGTCTCTTCTTCATGTGTTCCACCGCTTGTTCACATGACGCACATCACGTGTCACCTCGTGTTATTCGCGTGGACCCAGTGTCGTGTTGGCGGGTTGGCGCACTGCCAGTGCTTATCATCTGTTCCGTGTTTGAAGTGTCCGTGCGCAGTGTACGTGTTACCTATTGTAGTCGTTCAGAATCAGCGGACGACGTGACGTCGTCGTCCGGTCGAGATGGCGTCGCAGATGTCGTCACATGAGCCCATCCACTCGGGTCATTTCATGACGTCGAATCCGCACACAGAAGTGCGAGACGAGGAGGACGAGGATGTGGAGGTGGGTTATTGATCGGTATTGATTGTTGGATTGATCGGCTGTCCAGGTGGATGTTGTGGAAGACGACGACAAAAGCACCGTCGACGGCGAGGGAATCAAGAAGGTCGGTCGGCTTCTTGTGTATTATGTATCTTATCTGTTCCTTTATAACTTTATTTATTAATCGTTTTGGTTTAATTATTTTGAGTGTATTGATTGATATTGATTTGTTTTGTAGATATATCAAGAGGAGAAGCCGGTCACCTTCTACAAGTTTGGTCCGAAGAAGACTCAGTCGATAGCCATCGATGTATCCCTCAACAAACTCAACAAGTGCATCAAGGTCGCCTATAAGTGAGTATTGATTTATCGATTACATTGTAGAAGTTATATTGAAATGATTTATCGATATGTGTTATGTATTGAATCGTATATGAGTGAATTGATATGTAGGTAACGTAGTGATTAATTGTTGATGTAATGTATCGGCAGTGATTTTGTTTATGTTGACTCATTCGCATCAAAGTATTTTATCAATGTATCATTGATGTATCGATGGATTGATTGGTTGATTGTTGTAGCAAGATGACGACCCCGAAATGGAAGGACTTCAAGGGCCTTCGACTCGAGTGGAAACAGCGCATCCGACTCAACAACGTCATATGGAGGGCATACTATATGGAGTGTGAGTGATCTTGTCATATGGACTGATATTGACTGATGGATTTGCAGTCCGCAAGCCGGGACGCTCGATCAAGAAGCCCCTCGGGTCGAGCCTCGGACAGAAGTACTGCTACTTTGCCGTGCCCGACGACGATACGACTCACTCCAAGATTGAGGTATTGATTAGTGGAACTGTCAGTATCGATTGGTTGATTGCAGGGCAGTATTCTGGAGGGAATGTATTGGAAGCGTCGGATGGAGGCTGTTTGCGCACAGTACAAGCGATGGAGGTATTTCAACAAGCATAGGTATGTGTTTTTGTTTACATATTTACATGATAGTTATATTCCGTCTCTCAGGCGCAACATATCGACAGCTGTGATGCAGAGGAATATTGCAATGTTAAAGAGAAAACGGGTGAGTAGAGGGAGGGGATACGGTACACGAATGGATTACGGTATGTATTCAGGATGTGAGCTGCAGCTGTGAAGTCAATCTCATGTGCGGAGAGCCGCCGCCAAAGAGTCAGGTATAAGAGAGAGAGAGAGAGAGAGAGAGAGAGAGAGAGAGAGAGAGAGAGAGAGAGAGAGGGGGAGAGAGAGAGAGAGAGCAGTTTGAGAGAGGAAGAAAGAAAGAGAGCAGAGTGAGAGAGGAAGAAAGAGAGAGAGAAGGAGAAGGAGATGTGCTTTCAGACGCCTCACAACCTCTCCACGTCTAATGACTACTTCTACGACGATTTTGAGAACGTGTTCACGGATACCCTGTTCGATTCGCTCTCACAGCCATACATGTTTCCCAATCCGAGGGAGATGAGTGAGTGGAGAAGGAGAGAGAGAGAGAGAGAGAGAGAGAGAGAGAGAGAGAGAGTATGGTTCAGTGCAACACGGCAACGCGGATATTCTCCAGCCGGGACTAATCCCGCTCCAGCCGAGTTTGGAGGAGATTATGGCGTCGCTAGGTACGATATTGATTGATTACTGTTTTATCGATTTGGTTAATTGTTGCATTGTAGACCGTGACACAGTGGAGGAGGGAGTGGGCAGCCAGCGCGATTCGCTCTCCATTGGATCACAGTCGGTCCCGCCCCCTGTGACGAGTGGGGTGCATCAGCCGTGCGTCCCCTCCACCTCCACCGCCACTGCCAATGCATCAGGGGGCGTGGCTGGAGTGGGCGGAGTCTTAGGAGGCGGCCTGGGCGAGTACTCTATCAAGGACTATGCGGCTGCGAATCTGCTCGTCGACTATAGGTATAGTTCTATTCTCGTTGTTGTCGTAGTTGTGCAGATGAGAGGAAGGCGGATGGGTGCGGCGGTTGCGTACTAACCACGTGATACGTGATGTATTGGGGCGTGTGACTGTCTCATCTCTCGTCTTTGTAGCAATCAACTGGGATGCGTGATGAGCGCCAGCCAACAACCATCGAGACAGGTTGGAGAGAGACAGAGAGAGAGAGAGAGAGAGAGAGAGAGAGAGAGAAAGACAGAGAGAGAGAGAGAGAGAGGGTGGAGGAAGGGAGGGAGAGAGTATCGCTTGATTTCAGCCGTCGTCGCTGACGCCTCAGATGTTGATTCAGATGTCTGCTGCCACGGGTTCCGTGTCGTCCAGCCAATCACAGCCAGCCTACAGCCAGGTGATTACTGATTAACTGATTAACTGATTATTCTGATTTTGAGATTCGTATTGTGAAATGGTTGTTTCTTCTGGTTTGGAGTTTAGGCGCAGAAGAATTCGGAAACCGACCGTGTGTGATAGATGCTAGTTGAGTGTTATCATTGAGCAAGTACTATTCTGGTACGGACTGCACTCTTGGATACGTGATAGGTGGACTGGAAGTACATGCGTGATTTTTTGCAACGGTGCACTTGGTGACATGATCTATAGCGTATGCGGACATTACGATGATTATCTGTAATGATTGCATGTTGAATGTGGTTGTGTTGTTCAACTTGTTGTAGGCGTGCTATGACCAGCGCACCCTATGGAAGACGTCGGCCCTCGCGTCCCCGGGAGGACTGCTGGTGAGTGTGGGGGAAGAGAGCGGGAGTGTATGGTCCCCCCTGGTAGGCTGTCCAACCATGGGAGAAGTGGGATGTGAAAGAGAGAAGACGTGGCATTGTGCATTTCTTATGAATGTACTGCGTTTACATTTTTTATACATTGTCAGCATTTTATATATGTGCAATGTTATACTTACAGTCGTCGTCGCGTGACATGTCTAATGTGGACTACATGCCGCAGTTCCTCCAGCATCCCTCGATCGGGGGAGGAGGAGGAGGGGGAGGCGGAGGAGGGGGACACAGTGGACAGCAGACAGCCCCCGCCAGACTGCAGACCACCAACCTGGTACGTCATCTGATAATCAAGGGGTTTCACACTTTGTTCAACATGGCCTACTTGTGAACTAGCGGGGTTTTGGGGAGATTGCGTGAGGATAGACTATTGAGAGAGGGATGGGAGTGTTCGTTATTCAGTTCCCGTTCGACTCTGCTTCCTCATCCACTGCTCCGTCGCCCGCGTGTGAGAGAGGTGAGAGTTTGGGGCTACTGTGAATTGGTGACGTCATGTCGTAGTAGCATTTGCAGTGCCCACTCGCACCGGTTGGTGGGACGCGCACCCGGTGCCGTCTACTGTCGGATCGGCTCCGCCCCTTCTTGCTCCGCCCCCCACACTCACTCCACTGGTGCGAGTTTGTGGTGGTGGCGCCGTGACTGGAGTGCCGGATGTCAGTCTCACACAGAGGTGGGTGAGGGTCTCTGTGGAATGTTAAGTGTATGAGTACTGGAAGGTGTGTTGTAGGCTGGAGCAGCCTCTGTTGCTGAACAACGGCACGGCCGTGGCTGCCGGTGTGGTGAAGAAGTCTTCGTCAGCTTCTTCGGAAGACTGGAAGACACGCACGCCATTCGAAGAGAAGCCAACGGGCGGGGAGTGGAAGAGTATAGGGGTGAGTGGGGGAGCAGTGGAGTGGAGTAGAGAGGGGAAGGAGCTGTGACTGTGATGTGGACTCCTCTCTTCAGAGTCCCATCTTCCCTCAGTCGTCGTCTGTGTTGGATGTGAATGTGAAGGAGGAGGCGGCTGCCACCCCCGCCCCTCCCGTCACCGGAAAACACCGCGGAGTCAGCCGACAGGTTGTTTGCTTGTTTGTTTACTTGTTTACTCGTTTGTTTACGGGTTGTTCAGGTTCCGGCCGACTCAACTCTGCATCCGAACGAGCGCAAGAGGATACTACACTTGCACGCCGAGCAGAATCGAAGGACGGCACTCAAGGATGGATTCGAACAACTCATGGATCAGGTGAGAGAGAGAGAGAGAGAGAGAGAGAGAGAGGGGGGGGATGGGATAGAGAGACTATCTATCGATTCAGGTTCCCGATCTGTATTCGGGTGGAGTGAAGCCGACGAACGCTGTCGTGTTGAGCAAGGTACGCGGGAGTTGTACTCTTCTATTGTTTGTCTATTGATTACTGTACTCTGTTCAGGCGGGCGACTACATCCGGTCTCTCAGTGACAGCAAGACCATCGCCGACACGCGACTGCAGGAGTTGAAGGCGCAGGTCGCAGGCCTCAACACAAAGATTGCGTGAGTGTCGAGGGTACTGTAAGTCCTACAAGAGAGTCGTGCTCATTCTGAGTGTCGACGTTGTTTGTGTGTTGCAGTAGCCTGCAGTCGAACCTGCCTTCTGGAAGCCGTGTCTCGGCCACGTCGCTCGATCAGAGAACGCAGATCGAACAGTTTGCGGATCGATACACGAGAGAGAAGGCGAGGGCAGACTGGCGGTATTGGCTGGTGAGTGGGGAGGGGGAGGGGGAGGGAGGAGATGATGGGAGATGCGTGTTCAGATGTCGCGGCTGCTGCAACCGATGGTCTCCTCGTATACACAGGCCATGGCGGCCACCGATCCAGCCAAGCCGGAAGAGGTGAGCGAGAGAGGGAAGGAGGGAGAGGGGGGAGGGGAGAGACTGAGGGTGTGATGCAGGTGGCGTCGCACGCTGCGGCCTGGCTGCGTGCCAACTGGAGGGTGTCGGAGCTCCGCCCACTCGCCTCCAATACCCTTGTCTATCTGGCTACCAACACCCAAGTCCTCCAGGATCCAGCCTCACTCCAGAACCACGTGGCGGAACAGATAAAGAAGTAGGAGGAGGAGGAGGAGAGTGAGACCGATGGAGAAGGAGCAGAGTGGTGGTGGAGGAGGAGGAGGTGTGGAGCAGTGTATAGTATAGTGATAGCTAGTGTGTAAAACGTGTAATGTGTGTGTGTGTGCGACTATGTGATGTATGTATATTGGGTAGCACTGCATGATAAGTCAGGATTGAGTGAGGGCAGCTGTGGAGGGATACGGTAGAAGCTCTCGTTGTGTGCCATTCGTGTTGTTGTGTTATATTTGTTGATGTTTGATTGAGAGAATATATATTTGGAGATATTTGTATTGCGACTATTATGGATGTGCTTTCTTCTTTTTTTCCCCGCGGCGTGCGGTCGGGTCCTCATTTTGCCCCGCCGCCGTCGAATGTTCGGTCATCGACAAGAATCCTTCCCGAGAAACCAGTGAGGCGGCGGGAAGTATCCTCATGTGGAAGCAGCTATGGCGCGAGGAGATACAATTGGCATGGAAGCAAAGGAAACCCGGAGCTCTACACGTCAAGAATGGTACTCTAATGGTCCAGGAATGATTATCGATCAAGTATCGTCTTCCCGCCACTAACCTCGTCAGCCTACCTGTCTTTCCCCGGCGTTAGCCTATGTATCTAGCATCTTAGGCACTACTGTATGCTTCATATCATCATGATTGTGTTGTCATATTCAGATATAACGATTCCGGATAAACGATTGATTGATAAAAAAACGATTGATTGATTGATGGATGTGCTCGATATAAAGTGGTTTTCTGGATGTTGTGGAATAAGATATTCCATGGTCAGGCGGAGTATTTGCTCTCGATAGATAAAATCCATATGAAACTCATATAAATTATCACAGAACTATGACACATCAGTATGATGATAGTCGTCGATCTAGAGGAGTCAGCACATTGGTATCTGTTGGGGGACGGGGCCAGACCTCGAAAGAAATATATGTTCAGAAATCTCGCTCCTATTATAGAATGAGAGAGGGTTGAGTGAGCTTGGTTGCTGTGAGTGCAGGAGCCGGCCTCGTTTATCAACATACAGTGTATATGGTACTGGTACTGAGTCGCTCATTGATGATGGGCGCGGATTGAGTGCGCTGTTTGCTAAACACTCGGGAGAGAGGGGGCAGGGAGGGAAGGGAACACTGCCACGTCTTCAACCAACAGATGAACAGGCGAGACAGCAACAGAGGCTTCCTGCAAACAACGAATCAAAGATCATAGTGATGAGGGAAACTGATTATCACATCACGATATGAAGGCGTGGTCAGTCTTTTCGAAAACGATTCCGAAGTGTTTCGAAATGAGCGAGGCTTTCCGAAGGGAGTACTAGGGAGCATTTCGAAGGCAGTGGCAGTGTTCCGGATACAATCGGGAGTGTTTTGAAGAGACTGACCTTCACTTGTCATATCTCACCTCACTATCACAAGAAGAGTCTCCCGGTAGATGCGACTACAGTAGGCAAAGAAGAAGAGCGAGAGCTGGATGTAGCAGATCTGAGAGAAGGGGAGGGTGAGAGAGGGGGGGGGGTAGAGAGAGAGAGAAAGAGAGAGAGAGGGGGGGAGGTTGAGAGAGAGAGAGAGAGAGAGAGAGAGAGAGAGAGAGAGAGAGAACAACACTACCTGCGCAAAGTTGATAATCAGCGTAAGGTAGCCGTACCATATTGTTTCGGCTAACTGGAATGAGGAACATAAATGCGAGAGGGAAAGAGGGAGAGAGAGGGGGGAGGTCTTTTTTCATACTTGCCTCATCAGTGTAGAAGTAGTCGACGAGTGCGTATGGCCAGTTGAATAGAATGAACGACGCAGCCAACACTGCGCAGATCTTCGCGATCGACTGGAAACTGGTGCGGTTACTGGTGCTGGCTGGTTCCAGACTGGTTCCTGGTTCCAACAAAACCCACCGTGTGATCGCGTATCCACTGAGCCCGCACGCGGCCTTCCATTCCGAGGGAATCTCTCTAGAAGAGGAGTTGAGATAGAGAGGGGAGAGAGAGAGAGAGAGGAAGAGAGGAAGAGCAAGAGAGAGCCAGATAGAGGGAGAGGGGGAGGGGGAAGGAGGGAGGGAGAGGGAGAGTATACTAGCGATTCATACCATATATGAAGCCCGAATCAACGCGAGCTGTCGAATATTCGCAAACGACAGCGTGACCATGACTATTCCACTGAAAAGAGGTTTATTGCATATTTTCCTGTCGTCGTTGATTTATCAAACCTGAAGAAATACTGAAAGAGGTAGCATGCGATTCGCCAGACAGTGTACCACCAAGTATGGGTGATCTAGAATGGTCTGACCTCTCTTTCTCTCTCTCTCTCTCTCTTTCCCTCTCCCCCTCTCTCTACCGCAAAGTTCTCTCCGATGCCGTTGTTGTCTAGTATTGTATTGTAGATTGTCCATCGTACGCATGTCAGACATCCTAGCAGACAGCAGCCAGACACGAGACAGTACCGCATCTACACCTCACAAAATGGAATCATTCGTGATAGTTTATCACTCTAATTGAAATCAAGAGAGAGAGAGAGAGAGAAAGACTCACCCTCTTTCTGACGAAAACGTTTCTGTAGTAGAGCGGGCGATTGAGAGCCACATATCTAAAAAGGAATAATGCAAATCATTGGTGATTCTTGGTATGGGTCCTTTCACTTTCCTCACAGAACTAATGCCACCTACCGATCCAGACACAATGCGATGATTAGGAGACCATACGCGGCCAGAAGAGCATTCACCTGAATGGGAAGAAGAGTAGCAAGATATGAGAGAAGAGGAAGAGAAGACGAGAAACGAGAAAGATCTGATTGCCTACCAGAAAGAGCCAGAGGTGCGCCTTGAAGAAAGTGGCTGCGTAGCTGTTCCCGACTACACACATCTCCAGAAGGCAACCACAGATGAGAAGAAGGAGGGTGAGGAGAGAGATGCCTGCCTGAACAGTCTCTCTCTCCCTCCCTCTCTCTCTCCCTCCCTCCCTCCCTCCCTCTCTCTCTCCCTCCCTCTCTCTCTTCCTCCCTCTGTCCTCTACTATGACTTACCTGTGCGAATAGCAATTCGAGGCTCTTCGTTCTTCTCTTCATCTTCAGGTAGATGAGTATGGTGAGATGGAGTGTGGTGAGTACGAGTCCAAGAATAGCAGCGATCAGGTCAAAGTGACGACGAGCAGCCACGATTCTGAAGGGATCAAGCTGCACGTCGTCACTCTCTTCCTCCATCTCCCCCTCTCTCTCTCTCTCTCCTTTCTCTCTCTCTCTCACCTAGATGGTGAAAAGCAGTAGCCAACAACGGAATCTTCACTGTGAATCGTGTCGATAGTTTCATTGGCAATGAGCTCATTTGAATAGTTGTGAACAATGAGATTGTTTTTGAACGACGAGACGAATCGAACTTCGTCTACTTTCCACGAGTATTTGTATTGAAAAGGCATCTGGAATTTTCGAAATAAGTTTATACCGAATGGTACAGCAAAATAAAGAAAACCGTGGTTCGCTCGCAGTTTGGCCTCTGCTCTGAGATGTCGATGTTTGCTCTTCCTTCGAGTATCAAATGTGTTTCCGACGCTTTTGTCGGGCACGCAAAATCACACCAAATTCTTTATGGCTTATTGCCCTAGCAGCAAAACGTTCGTAGAGAAAAGTGACGGAGGACAAACACTAGAAAAACAACATACAGCAAGTCATTAGGATATGTTTTGGTTTGGTGTTTGAAGTGGTTCGTTCAGTTTATCAGAATCATAATAAACCCACTCTGAAATGCGCCCTTTGCATGTCACGATAGCATTATCCCCACTGGAACAACTCTGTTGTCTCCCCTCTCTTCCCCCCTCTCCCCTCTCTCTCCCCTCTCTCCCCTCTCTCTCCCCTCTCTCCCGTCTCTCTCCCCTCTCTTCCCCCCTCTCCCCTCTCTCTCCCCTCTCTCCTCTCTCTCTCCTCCCTCTCACTTCTTCCGGGGTCGTCGCGTCTTCGAAAAGAAACGACCCCGCAATCGGGCGAGGGGAGGGGCTCTATGGTCCCAAACGAGCCATATCGCATAAGTGAGCGAGCGAAAGAGAGAGAGAGAGAGGGGGGGGGGAGAGAGAGAGGAAGAGGGAGAGAGAGAGGGAGAGATAGAGAGGGGGAGGAGAGAGAGAGAGGGAGGAGAGAGAGCCGATGGCATAGCCGCTATTCTCAGCACTCACTCACTCTCACACGCAACACTTCCCTTGTCTTCCTATATGTTCTAGCTACTGCTCTTCGTGCAAAATGAACGTTTCCAGATGACGTCATTGTAACGGATTCCTATCTAATAATTCTTTGAAAGCGTTTGCGTTCTTCAATCAGACATGGGTCGCCGGCACAGAAGAAGCAAGGTATCATTGATATTTCTTCTGCTTACTGAACAACGCAGTTTGGTATATCAGCGTGCGCATCATATCCGCAGTGATTTCTGAAGTGATCGCAGATATCTGCTCACCCACAATGATTGCATGTCCATTGTCCCTCAGGTGACTCGCGTCGTGAATCTCGTCAAGCGAATCATCGCCTTCTTCTTCTCCCATGTCGGACTATGCGCACTGGTCAGTCATATTTATCTATATACTTTCACTATCACAGACTTGTTCAAGATTATTTGGAAAACAGACTTGTTCAAGATTATCTGCGCACCGCTACGCTCACTCCTTTCCAGCTCTGTTTTGATCTTTGGTGATGTCATCTGTTATGTTTTACATTCATGTATCCTCTCTTGCTAGTTGACTGTTCAAATTTTGGTGGGATTTCTGAAAATAGAAAAGCTATCTTCAAGATGCAAACTGAATGTTTTGCAATTTGAAAATAATCGCAAATGAAAATGTTTTGCAGCCAAAACATTTTTGTTTTGCGACAAAATTGGTCGATTTTGGCCACATTTTGTTGTTTGCGCAAATTTTTGTTAACATTCCGTTTGCATCATGAAGATAGCTGAAAGGAATTCTTCTCACAAAACATCTCTTCTCTCGTTTGCCACTCGATAGCCCCCAGGCCATCTATCGTCAAAGCCGGCGGTGTCAGCCCTCCCTCACCCCACGAGGTCCCAAGGGGGGGGGGAGGGGGGGGGGGGGGGAGAGAGAAGAGGAGCTATTCTTGACACCACATGCTGTGTCCTCTTAACAAAATGTCACTACTGACAGTTACAACGATTCAACATTCAAAGCAGTGAATCCGTTTCCTCTCAATGCCTATCCCTTACCCTCGCAGGTGGTTGGCTATGCTCTTCTGGGTGCGGTCGTCTTCCGAGCAGTCGAAGGACCACACGAGACGAGGGTGCAGAGCGAAGTGAGACGCTTTCACCATGTTTTCAACACACCACACCATTCAAATGCGGTTCCCTTCCCCACAGATGTTTGTCGACCAGACTATTGTATGCTCACCGCCCGTGTTCCAACAATCCAGTGATTGTGGGAACACAACTTATTAAATATGCATACTGTTGAAAAAATCTCTATAACACGGGACATTATAGCACGGGACATGCATATGATATGACTGATTTGAGGTGACGGCTGCGAGGCATCGCGCAGTGAACGTCGCTTGGAATGCGACGTTCAGGTAAGAATTCCTCGTCTCCCCCCCCCCTCTCACTCTCCCCCCCCCTCTCTCTCTCTCTCTCTCTCTCTCTCTCTCTCTCTCTATTCTCTCTTCCAGGGTGAACAAGTTGAACACTGACCAGTGGAAGAAGGCTGTCCATGCCCAGGTCAAGAAGTTCCAGAAGAAGTGCATGTGGGCGATCCGGTGGGTCAATCAATTATCGATTGAATGATGTATCGATTTTCAGCAAGGGCTACGACGGCAAGGAGTTCGGTCAGTCAGCGCAGTGGACGTTCACGGGAGCGTTCCTCTACTCACTTACAGTAATCACTACTATAGGTGAGCTGCCCACTCTTCCTCTCTTTCTCTCCTTTCTTCCTCTCTATCCATAATCTAACCCAGTCCTTCAGGTTACGGTAACACTGCTGCGAAGACGTATTTCGGCAAGACTCTCACTATACTCTATGCCATTATCGGAATCCCGCTGATGCTTCTTTTCCTTACGAATATCGGTTTGTGAATACTGATTTTCGTGGCAGGACCCAATTCCCAATTCAGGTGATGTGATGGCGAAGATCTTCCGATTCCTATACGCACAATCGATTCGACTCAAGTTCCGACTGATACTGTGGCACAAGAAGAGAAAGGTGTGTCTCTGCCTCTATCTCCCTCTCTCTCCCTCTCTCTCTCCCTCCCCCTCTCCCTCTCTCCCTCCCCCTCTCACTCCTTCTCTCTCACCTCCCTCTCTCCCAGGCCGCCAAGATCCGTCGTGCCAACTCTCTGGTGTCTCGTCTCACCAGGGGTCGGCCGATCGCCACTCAGGGAAGGGGCGTCAAGGCAGACTCATCGCTAGACTCATTCGGTCCGTAGAACATCCACTTACAACGCCTGCTCATTTAAACTTCCCAGTAGTCCACAGTATCACCGTAGCAAACAATTCCAGGCGGTCCCGACGTGGAAGATCTGCTCACGGCGCGCGTGGAAATGGAACAGCTGGAGGTGGGTGGAAACAGAGAACCAGTCGGGAACCAGTCGAGCACCAGTCGATCTAAACTCCATTTTAGGTGAAAGAGAACATCCAGGCGCAACTGGAGAAGATCACAGTGCCGCTCACGCTGGTGAGTCGGAGGTGGGCGGGGCTAGAGGGGGCGGAGTCTTGTTTCAGGTCGTGTTCACCATGTTCGCATACCTCATCGCCGGATCGATCCTGTTCTGTCTGTGGGAGGGGTGAGTGAGAGAGCGAGGGAAATGAGAGACAAACACAGAAAGAAAGAGAAAGAGAAAGAGAAAGAGAAAGAGAAAGAGAAAGAGAAAGAGAAAGAGAAAGAGAAAGAGAGAGAGAGAGAGAGAGAGAGAGTTTTTTTTCAGATGGACGTTCCTCGAGGGCTTCTACTTCTGCTACATCTCCCTCACCACTATCGGTGAGTCGATCAATAGTTCAATCAATGAACCCATTCATGCAGGATTCGGTGATAAGTTCCCCGGCGCGTCGGTGGGCAATGACAAAGACGCACAAGAGAAGCTCGTCATCACTAGGTACGGTATTCTATACAGTACTTCTTCCCTATATATTCATTACCGTACCCCATATTCATGTCCCGTACCTTGTTCAGTGTGTATCTCCTGTTCGGAATGGCTCTTCTCGCTATGTGCTTCAATCTGGCTCAGGAAGAAGTGCAGAATAAGACGAGGT
This sequence comes from Rhabditoides inermis, assembly GCA_963966185.1. NCBI lineage: Eukaryota > Metazoa > Nematoda > Chromadorea > Rhabditida > Rhabditidae > Rhabditoides > Rhabditoides inermis. The sequence continues at coordinate 59,632 of CAWZYM010000072.1, read as the reverse complement.
GGGTAACTTCTCTCTCTTTCTTTCTCTCTCTCTCTCTCTCTCTCTCTCTCTCTCTCTCTCTTCTGCCTTCAATCTCTTTCACTTTCAGATGGATCGCTAACAAGTTCCGCAGCAAAGATGACGACGATGACTGATTTTGTAAATATTTCTGTTTTATATCAATCGTAGTGTATTTGATAAACACAATTTTGCGTCAGTATTCGTTTGACAGTTTGTTCTTCATCTCCTTCCCTCTTTCTTGTTTTCTTTTGCGAAGTACTGAATGAGTTTGCTCGCTCCCTGTTTCCACCATATCTATAAAAACCATCATGCGTAAGTATGCACAATGGTTTCATTCGTCATAATTCCATGATGATTGAACATGACATGTTTCCTCATATCTCCAATTATTATCCAATGCTGTCAACAATTTCCTATGATATGCTATCACTTCCTGATTATCTGATTATTTTGAGATGACTTTGCAAGAGGAGGGAGAGATAAGCACGTCACAGAACTATACATAAAATCATTTATTTTCACGGAAAAATGCTTTATACTACGCGTCTATACTAAACAAAGGACAAGAGTCATGTGAAAATACGGGTCAAAGTAAACAAATCACCAGCTCGACATTATTAAACATATCAATTCCGTCTCTACGCAATTCATCAACAAAACAAAGTGTGTGTAACAAATATGGGAATAGTGTGAGAGAGTATGTGAAGTGAGGAGGGTGGTAGGGAGGGGAGGGGAATGTACATCAGATGTCCACCTGACCGGCCATGCTGCCTTCTGTGACGTGATCGATCGGACGGCTCTCCTCGTACCTACAAACACACACACAGTCTCTCTCTCTCCCTCTCTCCGTCCGTACCTGCTCCACATCCTGTACAGCAGGTCCTCCATATCCGAGCAGTACTGCTTCACATTGAACAGAGTCGACGTCGTCCTCGCCTTCCACACTCGAGCACGCATGTCCGTCAGACTGAAGACACACACATTACAGTTAGCCACTCATTATTTCACTACCATATCCCCTCACTACCGAATCCACTCACTCCCCCTCCCACTCACTACTGCTTGTCGGTGCCGAGCTTGACGGCAGTGTTGACATAGTCGTCCCGACTGCTCGCAACCAACTCCGGCACTCCGAGAGCATACAGCTGAGAGCTGGCGACGCGAGACGCGAGGGTCTCCACTGAAAGAGAGAGAGTGAGCGAGAGAGGGAGAGAGAGAGGGAGGGGGAGAGGGAAGATGTGAGAAAGGGAGAGAGGGAGAGAGGGGGAGAGGGAGAGAGAGGGGGGAGAGGAGAGGGGGAGAGAGGGGGAGTGGGAAGGTGTGAGAGAGGGAGAGAGAGAGAGGGAGGGAGGGGGGAGAGAGGGAGAGACAGACAGACATACTCACGCGGCATTGTGATCATGGGCGTTCCGGTCCAGAGTATGTCCATTCCGGTGGTGTGTCCATTGCACAGCGGAGTGTCCAGACACACATCTGCCAGCTGACCGCGTCGCACGTGCTCCTCCTGCAAGCCACGCCCATCAAGCCCCGCCCCTCCAGTAACCCTCGCGTACCTTGGCGGCGACGTTGCTGAAGATGACCCTGCCGGCTTCGATTCCTCGCTCGTGGCAGTAGCGAAGGACGTTCGGCTCTCCGTGGAACGGGAAGCGCAGCAGCCACAGCACACTGTTCGGCACCTGCAGACGGCGATTCTCTCTCCCTCTCTCTCTCTATCGCTCTCTCTCTCTCTCCTTCTTTCTCTCTATCTCTAGGATGGCAAGAATCACATGCTATTGGAACTCGAAGTAGGCATTGTATTACTGTATTATGCCGTAACCATCCGTAATTTACGTTTCGAAATGTGATACTTGATAGGAGCTAAATGTTCTACTCCCAATTCTTCAGTGCTCACCCTCTTGAGTATATCTATCCACATGTCGAGTGTGGCGGGGTCGATCTTGTACAGCTGGTTGAAGTTGCAGTACACAATCGCGTCTTCCGGGAGGCTGTATTGCTGTCGGGAAGTGACGAGCAGAGTCTGCGGAACCTCCTCCCCAGTCGCTGCCTTCATGTGCGGCTGCAAACAGGTGACGTATATACTGTCACCCTCAACTACCGTAACCCCTCCCACCATCTACAGTACCCCTACCGTACCTGGGCGAGTCCATTCTGCACGTGCACTCCGTCCATCACACTCGCCGCAATGTGTCCCTGGTCGATCATCTGCTGCAGGGGCTCCGTCGTCGCCACCTCCACGATTGGAACCACCACCTGCACATCATACGGGTACTGTGGGCGGCAATTCGAACACTCTCACCTCAGCATTCACCAGCTCCTTCTGCGGACCCGACACCACCTTCGTCTCGCGCACCAGGTTCTGAAAGTGACGTCATTGGAAGGGATCATGAGGTCACAGCGTACCTTGACATCAGCCTTCTTGAGCAGCGGCTCGAGGTTGGTGGCGTTCACAACTGCGTTCACTTCAGACATCGAGGCGTTCTTGTCCTGAACAGAGAGATGACTGTCTCTCTCTCTCTCTCTCTCTCTCTCCCTCACCTTGAGGATGACTCTCTCCGTGAGATGTTTGAGCATCTGCGCGTGGTCTCCGATGAAGAAAGTGTGCGGCATGTAGGCCAGCTTCTCGCTGTATGCGTGCGCCAACCTGAAACCACAAAGTACAGTAACCAGAGAATACAGTAGCCCTAAACCACAGTTCCCCCACCGTACCTCAGGGGGCTGGTCACCGCATCGGTCACAATGTAGTCCATGAAGGAAGCGCCAGATGTGCCCGGATAGCCTAGCCACATCACCTGCAAGACGGTCATGAGAGGGAGAGGGAGAGAGGGGGGAGAGAGGGGGGAGAGCGGGGGAGAGAGGGGGGAGAGCGGGGGAGAGAGGGGGGAGAGAGGGAGAGAGAGAGATGGGGAGAGAGAGCAAGAGAAGGAAACCTTACCTGGATGGGGGCGGGTCGGAGTGCGAATATCTCGTTGCGCGCCCCCTTGGTGTAGCCGTTCATGTTGATGAGAATGTGGATTCCGTCGTCGTGGATTCGATCAGCCGCCTTTCCGTTGCACGCAATCTCAACAGGGACTGTGAGGATTCGGGGATAAATCAGATCCGATGGCAGTGTCTACTCATGCATCCATATCCACATTTATCCCCTTTCCTCACCTGTGACAGATCGATAAAGTGTTCAGACTCTGCCATCAGCTTCGATCGGAAGTTCGTGCCGTCATTCGGAGACAGCGCGTAGCAGAACACCTCAAACACACACACGTATTCTTCTCTTCCCTTTCTCCCTCTCGCTCTCTCTCTCTCTCTCTCTCGCTCGCTCGCTCTCTCCCTCGCTCCACCTCTCTCTCCCTCTCTCGCTCTCTCTCTCTCTCACCTCCACCCTGCTCCTGTCGTGCATTCCGGGAATGCTCTGCATGAGATGACTCGTCGGATGGTTGCCAAAGTCGCTGCTCACATAGCCGATGCGCAGTCTGAACACATATTGATTGATTATCGATCGACCGGCGCTTACCTCCTGCCAGCCGCCTGCTTCATCCACAGTCGATCAGGCATCATGTACGGCTGGCGCTCCAGAAGAAGCACCTACAAAGCACAGTATACTACCGTGCTATAGTCGCGGTCAGTATCTTCCAACTACCACCGAAATGACTTCCAACTATATCCGAACCGGATATCCTCAAGCCACTTCCAACTACTTGCAATTGCCCTCTTGGGTCTACTTCGAAATGGTGTCTCCTAGACTGCGCACTCTGCACACCTCATCCCTCGTATGTACCGACCGACCTTGTCACTGCATATGGCTGCGTGCTTGGCTGCGATGGCAGTCCTGCCTGCGTGTGTGAGTGGATAGAGCATCGAGTGATGGGGGTGGACGGAGGGAAGACGCTTCTTCGCCAGCTGCTCCTCCACGATCTCCACCAGACGAGCCATCCTCAACACCACACCAGTCAGCCCCGCCCCTTCAAGCTCCGCCCACCTCGTGTCGTAGTCGGTCCAGTCGCATATGATCTGGAGGCAATGTGCGAGGTTGCAGAATGCATCCGGGAAGTCTGCCTTGAGCTTGAGGGCAGTCGAGTAAGACTGGATCGCCTCCGGAATGTTGCCCGAATCCTGCAAGCGGTCAATTTACAACAAGGAATATAATTACAATGCGTCCCAGAAAAGGTAACCGTATCAGGCTTGAAAAACAACAACTGTATAGACAATAGTCAGTGTGTTCTAGCAACGTGTTGCGAGAGGGTTGATAGTTCTACCGGCCGTCCCATCTCCCCTCCCCTCCTCTCACTGCCCACCTTGTGGATACTGGCCAGGTTACTGTGTGCATCGGCGAATGCCGGGTTGATCTGGATCGCCCTCGTATAGCACTGCAGCGCGTTGCTCACGTCGCCCATCTGAACGCCAACGGATGTGACGTCATTACTCTCCCTCCTCTCTCACCTCCTTCAGAGTGTTGCCCATGTTCGAGTAGGCGTCGGCAAACGTGGGCGCAATGCGAATCGCCTCCTGCAACCAACTACCGTAATCCCAATCCCAATCCACTTTATCGTACCTTGTAGTGCAGAATTGCGTCCTGATGCTTGCCTTGTTGCTGGAGGATCGACGCGAGGTTCGAGTGAGCAGCAGCGAACTCGGGATATATCTGGAAGTCACGAAATCAATACTAATCGATACCAATCAATAATAACCTCGAGTGCTTTGAGGTACAGCCTGGTCGCTTCTTCGATCTTGCCCTGCTCCCTCTTGATGTTCGCGAGGTTGTTCTGCGAGTCGGCATGCGTTGGACACAGCTGCAAAGGGACCACTCTCTCTCTCTCTCTCCCCCTCCCTCTCTTTCTCCCCCTCTCTCTCCCTCTCTCTCCCCCTCTCTCTCCCCCTCCCTCCCCCCTCTCTCTCTCTCTCTCTCTCTACCCACCGCGAGTGCAGTCATGTATGCTTGCTCCGCCTCCCCCACCAGTCCCTTCTCCTTGAGAGCATTCGCCAGATTACAGTATGCATCCGGGAAGTTTGGCTGCAGTTCGATAGCCCTCTTGTAAGTGTCGATCGCCAGATCGATCAGCCTGAAAATCGATAATCACCAATAATCAAGTAATCAATGAGTACCTTGCAGTGCGGCTGATATTCAGTCGCACCCCATCGATAGTATCGAATACTTGAGACATAGTCGACTGGCCGACTCTAGCCAGCACTGCGTCCGGGGAACCCCCTCAGCCCCGCCCCCCTATGACGTCACTCGCCTCTCCCCAGCTATCACCCTATCAGCTTTTTTTCTCTCTCCATCTATCACGTCTTCCTGCTACTGTCACTGTGACAACACTCTCAATCACCGGGTCTCCCCGTACTTTTATTTTCGTCTCGCCCCTCTCATCACATGTCTCGGGTCTTCCCCTGTTTTCCCCGACCCCTGCACAAAACACACATGACTTTATCACTAATCAACTCACTCTCGCGTTGTAATAATGTTCGAAACTACCTATTTTTGACAATGTGTTCTTGAACTTGAATGTCCCCATGACGTACACTGGCGATCGAACATTCCAGAGAAAGAATGTTTTTTTTTCAAATTTGAAATTGAATAACACTGCCTCAGGGAACTAACAAAAAACCAGATCAAAACATGGAGTGGCTGGTGTGAGATCGCGAGATCAACCAGATCAAATAGCCCCTTCCCTCCCTCTTTCTGTCGAGAGTCGAGACCACGCGACCAAACAATCAAGAACGCGCAAGAACAGCTGGCAGGCAGCCGGGGCTTGCTCCCTGCTAATCGGGTCCCTCTCTCTCTCTCTCTCTCTCTCTCTCTCTCTCACTTCTCTCATCAGGATGGGTCTGCATAGTCATGCGATCCCTACGATTTACAATACTTACCATTTACTTTACTGCTTCAAACTGATTCTAATACATTTAACCACATTTACGTCATGGTCTGATGACGTCATCCTTACTCACCCTTGTTCATAGTAAACACACGCGAGGTTTCCATGCACGACTGCGTGGTTGCCTGCCAGGTTGAGAGCGCGGAGGTACGCCGCCACTGCACTAAAAGAGGGAGAGGGTGAGAGAGAGAGGGAGGGGAGACGCACCGGTCGAAGATCCTCGCCTCCTTGAGCACGTTTCCGAGGTTGATGTAGGCATCGAGGAAGTTGGGATCGAGTTGAACTGCCTTCTCGAAGTGATGGATCGCCAGCCACACCTGAACATGTCATGTTGGCTCCGCCCCTCGAGGCCACGCCCACCTCTCCCTGTGCGTTGAACACGCATCCGAGGTTGCTCCACGCGACTGCGAACTGCGGCTGTGTTTCGATAGCCTTCAGGTAGCACACCTGAAAACAACATCAACTCCCAAACACACAAAACTGGCAGACTACGGACAGTCGACAGTTTATTCATGTGTATTCTCCGTTGCCACTTTATTCACTTGTGTTATCCCCACTCCCCACCGTCCCAACATAAAACATACATTCAATACAAAATATAAATGAATGAACCGAATCACGGAAGCATGCACATTGAGAGGGGACGATCACTGGGACAAAGCACATGGAAAACGCGCGGCGCGAGTCACGCCTGGATACTGTACTCGATGGTACCGTATCCACGCGCCACGGAACATATCAATCCTTACACTCTGCTCTCCTCAGCCGCAGTTGATCTGAACGTGCCCAATTCGTTGATCGAAGCACACCTGCCGAAATCAAAACACACATTAGAACATGGAACGGGTGTGATCGAGTAAGTGCGACGCAGTGCGGACGTCTTATCGTAAATTTGGAACATTTTCAAGACAATCAAGAAATTCTCGTGATTCTAAGAGAAGACGCGAGAGAAAACTGCGTACGGTACGAGCATACGAGTTGAGGAGTGGAAAATACGGTAGAATTGAACCGCATTCTAGCACTAAACTCGGATACTCGCTAAACATAGATTAGAAAAGAGAGAACGACAATACTGTAGCTATCTCTCTTCAGAGTGGGTACACTTTTTGAAATCTGAAAAATTTTCACAGATTTCAAAAAGCGTACCCACTCACAATAGCAACAATCCATGTTCAATACTACTGTTATCAACATTGGGAATAAATTGAATATGAACTGTTGCAGATTCGAAATCGTACGCAATTTCTTCACATAAGAAAGAATGTGCAATACAGCTGAAGCATTCTGCAAGTTCTAAAATAAATCAGCTTTCTTGTACATTCCTTCTAAAGGAGATGAAATGGTCCAATATAAAAGATATCTTAGAATTTAGAGGTAAAAAAATTGGACCATTTCACTCCAAGAAAAACGAGGATTTCAAGACGCTCGAAAATATGGTTCTATCGATCGAAAAACAGTATAACGATGAAAACAAAACAGTTTGAAACACGGCGCGCCTTGCGCCTTTGCAACGGCGCCTCCCCCCCCCCCCCCTCCTTTACCCAAACCCCGCCTACCTTGGCCTCCTCCAGACGATTCATCGCCTTCAACAGATTGCCCAGGTCACTCCGGACACAGTACAGGTCCTGGAATACAATGAATGAATGACAATCGATACTCAATCAATCGATACTGACGGGATTATATGCGAGGGCGTTCATATATGCGCTGACAGCTTGGTCCAGGTCTCCTCCAGCCACCAGGGCAGCAGCCAGATTGATGTAGCCATCGATGAAATCAGGCTTCAGACGGACCTGCAAATATATCATAGATGTCATATCTCATTGTTATGTATATCATGTCAATAGTCGCACGTTGCTATGATGCTATGGAGGACTCTATTCATATCCTCTCGCGCGCTCTTCTTCACACCCCCTTCTCTCCCTCTGTATATATATATATATATATATATATATATATATATATATATATATATACTGATCATATCATGCATGATTGCTCATGATATCATGACGTATTCGTACGTTGAATTGTCCATGGAAGTCCTCTAACTCTGACACTTCCTCATCAGATCATCTCTGCCCACCGCGTGTTTGTAGTTCTCGAGAGCCTCTGGCAGCTGGCTCCTCTCCTTGAACACGTTTCCGAGGTTCGAGTACGCCTCCGCACACGACGGATTCGCCTTGATCGCCAGAGAAGAGTACTTCATCGAACTGCAAGGGGGCGTCAACGTCACAGAGTGACAGCGTTCACTCCACTCACTTGTCGAGGTTCTTCGTCTGGAAGTGGATGCTGGAGAGGAGGAGGAGGACGGAGACGTTCTTCGGATCTCTCGCATAGATGGCCAGACAGTGTTTCTCCGCCTCCGCATAGTTGCCTGCCTGGTACTCGCGGTGAGCCAGCTCCGTCAGCGCTGGAAGCAAGCGATAAGCAATCAGTGATTTCCAAAAGTTGTGACACCTGGCGGAAGACCCGCGGACTGGTGAGTGCCTGCGGGGACTATGGTGGTGACTTTGCTCGATCTACCTTCTCGGACTGAACGGCCGCACCACAAGGGTAGCGGTCGGTTCTATGGAGAGGATTCGAACCCGCGACTGCGCGCGCGGCAGGCCAGCTCGCTAGCCACTAGGCCATGCCGACATATGAGCACCATATTGTAACCATGCACACACTGCGAGAAACTTTGAATAAACAAATACAAAACCTGATAAACTACTTACTGGGAGTGTCGAGTGCGGCGGGATGTGCGGGATGGGCATGCGCGACTGCCGCGAGGGCCGCCGTCTGTTGCGCCTTCTGCATCGCTGCCACCACCTGACAGACGTGCAACGGGTTATCGATTGCTATCTCAGGAATATGGTATGGCCAATAGTACATGTCAAAAGTGACGTCATAGTTGTTTTCAATCGACTGCACCGCGCAGCGCATCGGCCAACTCTTGTTATAACCCGAGAGCTGCCCACCTGCTGTGCGTTCAGTGGCTGTGCGACTCCGACGGCGGCCGAGGGAGCAGAGGCCTGCGCCACCTGAGCCGCCTGCTGCTGAGCAGCCGCCGCCACAGCCAGTTGAGCAAGGCCCGGCTGCACACCTGCAAGTAAAACCATATATAATATTTTAAATAAACACATGATCCGACATACCTCCGTTGAGCATCTGGAGGCCAGCGACGCCCTGAAGTCCGCCTAGTTGTCCTCCGAGTGTGATTCCGGAAGGGAGGGCGACTGCGGAGCTGAGTCCTCCGAGACTCGCCTGTCCCTGCTGGGCCTGCTGGAGGAGCTGCAGCTGGTGTTGGAGGGCAGCCGCCGCCGCAGCGTTCCCGCCCAGCTACACATACCACTTATCACAGTTATCAACACATGTTGTCGTCAGCCACTCACCGCCTCATACTGTTTCTGTAGAAAGAACTGCTTGTCCATCGCTTGTTTTCTCCTCTCTTCCCGCTCTTCAAACGAACAGAGAGGAGTAACTGCAATAGCAATATTTTAATTAAAACTCACACATATTCGTTAAAAAAACGCGCGACGCTAAGAGTTCAGAAATCATAAACCAAAATCTCAATACTTCAAACAGCAATTCAAAAGATGTTACACTACTCGCTTCGCTTCAACAACTGATAACATGAGGCCAGCGTGAAAGACGAGTGGTACAAATGTCACATACAACATTTCACGTAATGTGATGTATAATATGAATGAAAATACGTATAATATACAAGTTTCACAGACGCACAAAACATCACAGAACTCGCACTGCTCCATCGTTCGTCGGACTCCACACATATCGGGGCGGCCCTTGTGCGCACTCTCACTGCCTGCCTGCCATCTCTCACCACCGTCTGATTGTCACGTCTCTCCTCGGAGAGCACACACTCTCTCGCGCGCTCGTTCTCTGCACTCTCGCCTCATAGTTATCCATACTCACTACGTCAAACGCTCACACGATAGCAACCGTCTTTCGTCCTTGCTAATCAATACATGGCTCGGAACTCGGAGTCCTCGTGTCATTGGAACATAGCGACAACAAAACCTTTCACCTGCCTCGCTCTCGTCACTTTATTATAGAGGAGTGCCTATGCTTGCAATAGATCGCACCGATAACAGCTACATTGGCTGTAATAGCGAAAAAGGAATACCATGAACATGAACCATATCATATTGAAATGAATAGTCTCTTTTGAATGACTATATAAATGAAATACTTTGACCTGTTTGCGAAAATAAGAGTCATGTTCGTGCCGAGTGGAGCCCGAATGAAGAGTGAGGAGAACCATAGGATTTGATATGATAGATAGCAAAAAAAGGTTACGATAGGAGAATGATCTAATACGAAAAAAACAAGTTGTTTATGGTAATTCAATAAATATTTTTATAACAAATAACAACACTTCAGTGAAACAAAGTCAAAACAAATAATAAAAACAGATCAAAACAGCCAAGTAGCTTAACGTCAGAAATACGACGCTGCACACTTCTAGTGCGGGAATAGGAAATAACGAACTAGTGAATAGTACATACTGAACTTTGAGAGGTGAACTTTTCTTAGTAAACTTTCTCTGACTGAATATGAGTGTTTCTACCAGTGGTTGTTGCGAACCCTCCTCCTCTTGACCTTCTTCACAATCTTCCGATCAACTGAGCGCGTCCTCGTCGCAATCGCATCTGGAAACAATGGATGTTCCTGATAGGAAATTCAAGAACATCACTTACCGACAAACTGCTCTTCTTCCTTCTCCTCCTCCGGCTCCTCCGTCACAGCAACTGTCATCTGCTCCTCCTTCTCCTCCCTATTCTCATTCTCCTTATCCTCATCCGACTCTGCTACCACGAACCGCCACACGAACTTATCGATCTGTAAGAGAGGGCGAGTGAATGAGTGAGTGAGTGAGTGAGTGAGTGAGTGAGTGAGTGAGTAGTGAGTGAGTGAGTGAGTGAACGAGAGATAAAACTATATAGATCTTATACCATATCAATAATCTGTTTCTTGTCGACGTTACTGATATCGGGGAAGCACGTATCGAGGAACCGATACCTGAAAAGGGTCTTTTATGTAATTCTCACACATCCAACCGATTGCCAACCAGCCCAATGTGACATTAGCGAACACAAACAGCACGATTTACACAGTTGAGCTAACCCGGGACTCACATATTGAGCAGCTTCTTGTGAGGGATGTCGAGCAAGACGGGGCGCTCGCATCCGCCATGGGTCTTCGCCATATGACAGTACATCTACAAAACAAACATCCAGAACTCTACCGAGGAGAAAGAGTGTATATCACTGACCGACAAGTGTCAGTGAGCAGTCCGTTCTTTCATCTATCATGTAAGTTTCCTAATATGAGCTTCTACCTACTGTCTAAATAAAGCAACGCACATGCTTGTACTGGGTGGTACCGACGGCGCAGTGGGGACACTTGTAGTGTGTGATGTTGGCGTGTAGGAGGAGGTGGTCCCACGCGTCTGCCGCCACTCGGAAGCCGCCCCAGCCGAACACCCCTGCCGTCGCACACAACACACAGTGCACACGAGGGTACCTGCGAGCAAAGCCCAGTGATGAAGGGATGCGGGAACGCCACTCACCTCGCCCCATCTCCCGCACTTCCCCACATCTCGAACGGATCCATGACCCTTGAAAGAAACTATTACATTCGAAATTATCATCTCAAACCAGCGGCTCACGCAAAAATGTGACCCCACAATCGACGATTTTCCACTTGAGAACGTTTTCGTCTCTATCTAAACAGTTTGTCAGCGAATGTACGTCGATCAAAAAGTCATCTCACATGGGTGTAAGGAGAACTCTTTTTCCTAGCCTGGAAGGTGTGCTGACCTGCTTTAGGTAATACCAGCCAGCCGCGAGTCAAAGGAAATGCGAATAATGGAGCATGATAGCGATCAATTTGTATACTATAAATACTCAAAAAAATCCCCCTTGGGTTCCGCAGTGGGTATCACTGCGTTCTGATTCTTGATGCTCTTCTGGAGAGTGGTCGTCGCTGGCCGGAGACTCTCTACGAACTTTCCCGCGCAATTAATCCAAAACAACAGTAGCGAAGTTATGTGCACGTAGATCGTAACAAAATTGTTTATAAATAAAACTATATTATTTAAATGAGAGATCAATGGTAACTCGTTAGTTTCTTTCATATTCTTTCACGAGACGTTGCGTTGGTCGCATCTTTGATCGGGCCGAGCCATTTTCCACATATCTTCCTCATACGACTTCCTCTTGGCACGTTCGTAGTAGTTTTCAGTTTTCGATGTGACGTGACGTGATCTCATTACATGAACTCATCCGAGAACTTCTCATTTTCCCGTCCCCGCGACCGGCTGCCCCTTCCCGCGCTCTCCTTCGAATGACCACCCGACGACAATGAAAGTCACCGACGCCGCCGCTCGGAGATGAGGTTTCGTGGAGTATCGACTAATTCTCAAATTGAAGCCGTTCACTGTGAGACAATAAGGCGACGCCAAATAAGCCTGTGGAAGTGCATAAGCCTGTGGAAGTGCAACAAGGTACAAAGCGAAGGCGAATTGAAGGGCAACGGCGGCACCCGCAGAGAAGTATTCTGCTGTTATCGATCGATATCCGGAGCCGTTCACAGTGAGACGATAAGGAGGAGCCAAATAAGCCTGCTGGGAGTGCACATAGTCGGTAACTCACGGATTTTTTGGATTTCGCAACATGATAGCGACTAATGGATCGACCGGGAGCAAGTATGCAAATGGACGCGAGAAGTTCGAGAACGTTCGACGGTAGACGCAAAGTGGTCCATGAGGCTCACGCGTCGTGGATGAATCAAGGCCGCATACTCTATATCGGATAAGAAGATGGATGTCTGGAGACGTGACTGGATTCCTATCTCCGCATATGCTGTAATGCCAACTGTGTCTGGAGAAAGTGAAGCCCCGCAAATCGAATACGAACAGTTCCATAACGTAGCTGTACTATTTCATATTTCGATTTGTGTGTATGTCATAACAACTTATGAATAAACTATTATTATAACTCATCCGTGATCACTTTCGATCACCTTCGATGATGTACAGTGCATCTATCGACTTTGAGTTCACCAATGACACTGCACTGCATTTTATTCATAAAACATTTATTAACAAAACGTAAATAATCGATAATAATAATCTCCAACAAACAAAGAAATGCGTCACATAAATTATGTTTGAGCGGGTATATTATGGGATGAGAAGCGTCTAATAACTACAGTGGAAAGAAGAACACACAAAACGTAACTCAAAATATCACAAGCTCGAGAAGTATCGATCGATGACAGAGCGTGGGAGGTACGCAAAGAGAGAAGAGAGAGGCAGACGCTGTGCATCGATCGACAGTCCGATGGGTGGGTATGGCACGGGGTGGCTGTTCCCTCCTAGAGGAGAAGGAGCAGGGGAAGGAGGGGGAGCAGAGCGGAGGAGGCAGAAGAGGCGAGGGGCCGCTTCAGCATCATCCACCCATCCTCGCCCTCCCCCGCTGAGGAAGCCTCGTACTCACGCACTTCCTCCGAGTCTCGCGCCAGCTCTGTAATACGAAGAATCTCTCTCTCTCTCTCTCTCTCTCTCTCTCTCCCTCCCCCCTCTCCCTCCCCCTCTCTCTCCCTCTTTCTCTCTCACCGTTCCTGTCGTGCTTCCTCTCGTGCTCCACACTGTCCTCCGATGGAACGGGCTCCGGTAGAACATCGCCCATCTGAAATCACACGTTTGTATGTGAAGCAAACATTACAAGCCTATATTATAATCTATCATTCCTAAGCTCAGTTGTGACAGTGATTGAGTGGCTGGTCTCACTTTCTCCTCGTCCTCTATCTTGGGGGGCACATGGTCCCAGTAGTCGTCTGCCTCCTCCCCCTCTCCCCCGCCTTCCTTCCTCGCCTTCTCCTGCGACATGCGATACGCCTCCCTGCGACGCTCGTCCTCCTCGTCAACCTAGGCATCGATCGATAAATCAATACATGATATTCGTCGACTCACGTGATCCTCGGGGATGTCGCCTTCCTCATCTTCCTCCATCTCGTCCTCCTCATGGCTCATCTCCTTGTGCTCCTTCTCCTGAAAGTAGGTATTCAAGACAGCTACAGGAATACTACAAATAAAAAACTATGTGGAGAAATGTATATATATTGATAAACCCACCTCGTCGTGCATTTCGTCCTCCTCATCCTCTCCCTCTTCCACTGGAGTCGGCTCGATCTTGTACTGCAACCGACAATCCCTCCCTCGCTCCCTCCCTCCCTCCCCCTCCCTCCCTCCCTCCCTCCCTCCCTCCCTCCCTCCCTCCCTCCCTCCCTCCCTCCCTCCCTCCCTCCCTCCCTCCCTCCCTCCCTCCCTCCCTCCCTCCCTCCCTCCCTCCCTCCCTCCCTCCCTCCCTCCCTCCCTCCCTCCCTCCCTCCCTCCCTCCCTCCCTCCCTCCCTCTCTCTCTTCTTCTCTCCTCCTCTCACCGGTCCATACAGCTCGTCGTCGGTCTTCTCGTCGTCTCCGTATTCATCCGGCACTCGATGGTCCTCCGAGACAGTCTCCTGCGACCATCCGGCTGGAACTGGGGAGGGTGAGAGAGAGAGAGAGAGAGAGAGAGAGAGAGAGAGAGAGAGAGAGAGAGAGAGAGAGAGAGAGAGGTTCACTCACCCTTCTTCTCGTCCTCGCTGGGGTGTGTGTGGCCGTGTGTGGTGTCTTCCTCGTTCACCTCCCTGCTCATGTCTTCCTCATCCGAGTAGTCTTCCCAGTCCTCGAGACTCTCCCCTCCTCCCTCCCTCTCCTCCTCCATCTGCTCCTTGATCTTGTCCTGCTCCTTTTCCATCTCCGCGTCGTCGTGCGCCTCGTCCACGGGCGTCTGGAAGTGCTGCTCCTGCTCCTTCTCCTGCTCCATCCTCTGCCTCTCCTGCTCAGCCCACTGCTGCTCCAGTTCCAGACGGCGAGCTTCCTCAGCCTCAACAGTTTTGGTTGATTAGAAACAGTCTCTAATGTTATATCGAGAAAAGCAACAACAACAATTCACCTGCTGCCTCCTGACGGCCTCTTCCTGTTGCTTCCGCTCGTGTTCGGTCCTCCTCTGCTCCTGCTCCCTCTCCCGCTGCTCTCTCTGCTCCTGCTCCCTCCTCTGCTGCTCCGCGACCCGCTGCTGCTCCACTCTCTCCCTCTCCCGCGTCCTCTCCTCCTCCTGCTCCTTCCTCCTCCTCATCTCCTGCTCCCTCTCCTCCTGCCTTCGACGCGTCTCCTCCTCTCGCTGGCGAATCAGAGCAGCACGCTCCTGAAACGGGAACAGTAGGAAAACAACAAACTTAAGAAATTGAAAAAAAGAAGAAAACTAACCTCCTCCATTCTCTTTCTCTCGTCGTCGACCTTGTTCCTTTCTCCGTCCGCCCGAGTCTGCTCCTCCTTCTTACGCTTCAACTGAAAAAAAAACATCTACAGTGTTTGTCTCTCCTCATCTGTCCTGCTCTCGCTGCTCCTCCTTCTCCTTCTCCTTCTCCTGCTCCTGCTTCTCCTCCACCCACCTCAGCCTTGAGCTGTTCGATCTCCCTCTGTCTGATCTCCTCCATCCTCCTCCTCTCCTCCTCGATTCTCAGACCGCGGGGAGGTGTCACGATCAAGTGATCTGCAATTTGAAAATTGAATTACACGAATTCGTTTCCTATTCGAATCCTTCTCTAACTCCTCCAATCGCTCTTAGACTGTGAACTCTCACCCTGTCCCTGCTCCATTCTGTCGTGGTGATGTCTGTGCGGGTGCTCCGCTCCTCCTCCTGCTTCTGCTCCTCCTGCTTCTCCTGCTCCTCCTGCTCCTCCTCCCTGTACCGTGTTCTGTGCGTGGGTCGAGTGGTGGGAGGCCCGCTCCAGAGGCGTTTCCGTCGTCGTCGTCGTCGTCGTTGTCGTAGCAGCGTTACCGCTCACTGAAAACAAGTGTTTTCTATTTCCTATTTACCCCTATTTCTATCGGCGACATGGAAACCCAGTTTTCAACTGTGAGGTGATATGTCAATTTTCTGATGAGATCCGAAGCTCCCCTCCCAGTGTTTTGATAACCTCATGTCTCATTTCATCTGCCACGTTCTCACTTCATCACGCCATTTCGTCAGCTGGCCGCGTAGTGTTTGATAGTGTATGGTGGGCGAGTGTGATTTGCCAGCGAGTGAGTGCACAACGCGCGAGGGAAAACGCGCGCAGCCGACACGTTTATGACTGAACACAGTGGGAGGGAGTGAGGGTGGGGAGAGAACTGGCAGTGTAACACATCGGTCAGAGAAAGGCGAGAGAGCGAGGGAAAGAGGAGGGCGTAGGCAGGGGAGATGTTCGTATCATGGCAGAAGAGATTAAGGGAAAGATAGAATGTAGTGAGTGAGACATTTCCAATTGCATCTAGATTTGTGGGTCAATTTCCCCAAAATCACAGCCACATTATGTAGAGGCGGAAAGAGAAATGTGAGAGTGTGAAACTGCAATGCACCAATGCTTTTGCTAGTTGGAAGGTGACTGAAGTATACACAGAAAATATAAAAGTTATTAAAGTGATATAAAAGTAGACCATAAAAATAAAATTTTCAAACTCACAGTCGTTCTCGCATCGTTCTCCCGAATACATTCCAATCATACAGATACACTTGTGCACTGCTGGGTTATCGAAGGCGAACGCGCACACTCCTGGAACAGACTCTCTCCCTTACTCTCACTCCCTCTCCCTTCTCTCTCTCTCTCTCTCTCTCCCTCTCTCTCTCTCTCTCTCTCTCTCTCTCTCACTCTCCCTCCTCCCTCGCTCCCTCTCCCTCCCTCTCCCTCTCTCTCACCTCCGTTTTCGCATCGCAGTCTACAGGATGACTGAGGTTGCACGAATCCCCACCCGGAGGCTGAGATGGCTGGCACAAGCCACAGTAACACAAACAACAGTCGCATACACTGAAAAGTATGATTCGAGTTCACAGGTAGTCGAAGCTGTGATTTCTTTCTCGAAAAAAACAACAACAACAAAACATTTACTTTACGTAACTGCGGCGAACATTTAAAATGTGATCGACGTGTGAATAGTGGGGTTGAATAGGAGAATAGGTAAGGGCACTTGAGTCGAAGACGTCACGTCAAAACATAGTAAGAGGGAGAAGGAGGAAAAATAGAGAGAGGGAGGGAGGGAAGGAGAGAGAGAGAGAGAGAGAGAGACGGAGGGTCACTGACTGATGGATCATGTTTGTGGTGATAGGATCGCTGTCGCCGAAAGCCCATGCATCACGCTCGGAGTGAGTGAGGGAGTGAGAGCGCATGTGCTCCTCCTCCTCCCCCTATCTCTCTCTCTCTCTCTCTCTCCCTCTCCCTCTCTCTCTCTCTCTCTCTCTCTCTCTCTCTCCCTCTCCCTCTCACTTCCTTTATCTCTTGCAAAAACAAGAATGGCCGAGACACAATCATCAAGATTCGGATGTGTATGAGTCAAAGGAATGGCGAAATGAGTCGATCACAAGGCAACTCGGGCTGTATTGCAGTCATAAAGCAAGTTGGCGGGGATCCAGATGACCCCAGGGCGATTCGCGCAGTCGGCAGGTGCCACCCTCGCAGCCCTGCACTCTCCTCCAATCACACACTCTCTCGCAGGCTGGAAAGAGAGGGAGAGGGGAGAGGGGGACGAAAGAAGAGGGAGTGAGTGATAGCGGCGACACCTAGAGGTGCCGCGTCCGATCCATCACCATCCACGGCCATCCAGGTAAACAATGGCGCCCCGGGACGAATAGACTCCCCCCCTCTCTCTCTTCCTCTCTCTCTCTCTCTCTCTCTCTCTCTCTCTCCCTCTCCCTCTCTCTCTCTCTCTCTCTCTCTCTCTCTCTCTCTCGCTGTCTCGCTCAGAGCATAACTGGTACAAGTGGGTGCAAAGTCTCGCAGTAATCTGATGAAAACAGACTCGGTGAGACAAAAAAGGGCAATCAAGGAGATGAGAAATGTGAGGGATGCGCACATGTATGTATAGATTGAGAGATGTTGTGGTGGCGAGGAGGATCCAGTGATTGATAGGAACATGCTCATTCTAATGGATCGCTACTCTCTCTCTCTCTCTCCCTCTCTCTCTCTATCTATTTATCTATCTATCTATCTCATTCTCCCTCTCCTCTCTCTCTCTCTCTTTCATTCCCTCTAGCTCTAGCTCGCTATGAGATAAAAGCTCTCGACAGTACCTGTCAGCTGTTTCCGCAGATCACAAGTTTACAACTCAAGAACTGACCGACAGTACTGATGGTAATATGATAACTCTCTTCTCTATTCTCTCTCTCCCTCCCCCTCTCCCTCTCCCTCTCTCTCCCTCTCTCTCTCTCCCTCTCTCCCTCTCCCTCTCCCTCTCCCTCTCCCTCTCCCTCTCCCTCTCCCTCTCTCTCTCTCTCTCTCTCTCTCTCTCTCTTTCAGAAAGTCAATTCAGATTGCAGAGACATATGCACCAGATTTGAGTGCGTAAATATGAGGGATAAAAACTGGCCAGTGGCCATAGCACATACCATTTCGATAATTGGTTAGCGGGAGGGAGAAGAGAGACAGAGACAGAGAGAGACAGAGAGAGAGAGAGAGAGAGAGAGAGAGAGAGAGATTGCGCGATCTCGGATAAAATGCGGGCGCTCCGGAAAAGCGTGGTGGTTTATGTTGCAAAGACACGCTGGCATATCTCATTCCTGGGCTATTGGTATGCTAATGTGGACGAGTGAGAGAGAGAGAGAGAGAGAGAGAGAGAGAGGAGGATGGAGAAGAGAGGGTGAGGGGACAAATGGAATGAAATCAGAGCCCATAAGGAGGTCTTCTATGGAATAGTAGTGAGTGAGAGGGAGAACGGAAAGAAACTGGCACTCGGATTATGTTTGATATATGACTGGAGGGCATTTCGTATGCAGATCGAAACATCTTCGCGAAACTGGCTCAGATTAAAACGACACTCACATCGTAATGCTACACACGGAATAAATTGTCGACTCGAAGTGTCACTTCACAGTAAACCGCAAATTATACCGAATTCATCAACAAATTCAAATAGGCAACATGCGGTTGAATAAAAAGAAAAACAGTATGTATAGGATGCAGGTAATAGGAAAAGGTGGCGAGAGTCTCGTTCAGAGCCTAGTATACGTTTCGGAAGGAGATGCTAGAGAGAGGGAGGGGAAACACCTGACCCCTGTGAGAGAGTGTAAGAAGCGAGAGAGTGCGGAGAGTGGAGAGAGCGCGCAGAGAGGCAGACGGCACGGAAACATAAAGAAATGCCTAGGGGAACTGACCAGAGAGAGAAGATGTAATTTCTGCAGATGGCAACTCTACCCACCAAACATGAGTCACTAGCGGTTTTTTTTTTGTCAAACACGAAATGTGTCAAACACGAAATGTGCCACTCATTGTTTATTGTAATCACCGAGACGTAAAATTCGAGTACACAAAAGAGAAAGATGGAGCAGGGGGGGCAGTGGAGCAGTGGAGAAGGAGAAGTGGGAGCAGTCTACTCCTTGGAATCGGCGTTCTTTGCCTTCTGCTCCCTGTCGGAGAGGGAGGAGTTGGAGATGGTAGTCTCCACAGTCTCGTCCTCCCAGTCCCAGTGACGGTCCATCTTGATGCCCTTCTCCTCGCGAACCTCGTCCAGAGACTATAAAGGGGTGAGAGGGAGGGGAGAGGGAGGGGAGAGAGGGAGGGGAGAGAGGGAGGGGAGAGAGGGAGGGGAGAAAGGGAGGGGAGAGAGGGAGGGAAGAGAGGGAGGGGAGAGAGAGAGGGGAGAGAGGGAGGGGAGAGAGAGGGGGGGGGGAGAGAGGGGTACCTTGATGCAGAGGGCGTAGTCGGGTGTCTGTTCGAACTGGAGGGCGTCAATCATAGTGAGGAGGGGGTCGTACTGCTTCGGACATCCCTCCATCATTCCCGCCCTCCCCGAACCTCGCGCGCCCTGCTTCGCTGTGAACACCGCCGCACGGTCTGCAACAGGCGAAGACCGTGTTTGGCCTCCCTTCCTCCCTTCCTTCCTCCCTCCCTCTCTCTCTCTCTCTCTCTCTCTCTCTCTCTCTCTCTCTTACCAGTGACGAGTCTCCAGGGCAGGGCTCCTCGGGTGATCTCAACCAGCATATAGAACCACGACTCCATGTCATCGCGGCGAGACAGGTCCTGACGCTGCAAGAGAGAGGGGATGAGAGGGGAGAGGGAGAGAGAGAGAAGGAGAGGGAGGGAGGGGGGATATGGTACCTGATGTGCGTGGAGGCTTCCGTAGCGAGTGGTCCCCCTCCATCCCACATCCTTCCTCGATGGGATGACGTTGTTGTTGCGGTCGATGTACTTGCGCGCCAGGCCAAAGTCGATGAGGAATATGGTCTGAATATCTCTCTCCCCCCTCTCCCTCTTTCTCTCCTCTCCTTCCCTTCCTCCCTTCCTCCCTTTCTCCCTTCCTCCCTCCCTCCCCCCCCCTCTCTCTCTCTCTCTCTCTCTCTCTCTCTCTCTCTCTCTCCTCTCTACCTTGTTCTGCTTGTGGCACTTCATACCGACAGCAAAGTTGCCCGGCTTGACGTCTCGCGAGATGTAGCCGATCTTGTGCAGCTCCTCGATAGCCTAGGAGTACGGTATGTGACAGTGGTATACGGTGTGCCACCTGTGCGGTCTGTATACCGATGCGTACAGCGGTGGCGAGTGTGAACTTCCTTCCCTCCTGCTCGCTGCGCAGTCTGTGGACGTCCTTTCCAAGCAGAGTCATCACAACGAACACGTACTCAGGTTTCACGGAGCCCTGCAAAGACCTCCACTTGATCACTTGATCATGCACAGTGTGCGTCCATCGTTCTCCATCTCTCTCTCTCTCTCTCTTCTGCCCCCCCCCCCATTCTAGTACAATGGAGGTCCTCACATAGTCGACCAGCTCGCAGAAGTGTTTTGCCTTGGCTGCGTTGGCGGCGCGGAGGACTGTCACCTCGATGTGCAGCATAGACTTGCTGTACTTCTCCGTCTTCACCGCGAGTTTACGGTCGCCCTGCCAAAGGGGTACTGTAGAATACTGTATCTTCTGTAGGCTACCGTATACCTCGTTGCACTGGAACACGGTGCCGTACCCGCCATCTCCCAGCACCGACTCCAGCTTGTACGCCCTGTCGTCGCTGCGCACGCAATCGTTTACTCCCGGCAGCTTGTCATTGGACGCCGGCTGCTCGGGCGCCATCCTGATTGGTCCTCACATAAATGCCCCGCCCACGCGCAGCCACGCCTCCTTCCACTCACGACTTGTCCTCGACAGCCATGTTCGCGTACAACATGAGCGGGGCGAACAGATCTGGAAGAGATGGGTTGAGAGAGGGAGAAAGAGAGAGGGGGGGGAGAGAGGGGGGGGAGAGGGGGGGGGGGGGGGGGGGTGGAGAGAGAAAGAGCAGATAGAAAGAGAGCACTCACAGTACTCCCGAGTGATCGGAAGTTGGGAAAGAAACTGCGAGTGGACGATTCAACTGAAACCAAGAAGGAGACTGTGCGAAATAGTTGCACAGTCTCGTACCTATAAAAGCGCAGCCGCACGCGTGACGGCGAGCGGACGAATTAAGGTCATTTCCAGAAGATTTTTTTCCAGTACTATAACTACTCATTTATTCATAATAAAACTGTTTATAGTTTCTGTAAAATATTTTAAACCAACGCTACCGTAGGACCAGTGTTCAATCGTGTGTAGTGAGAAATTACTGCACGATTTGAACTTTGGCGGGAATCAGGGCACCGTCACCTCATTCAAATTTCTCTCGCAGATTTTTCAGCGTTTTGTTTGTGAAATGTATATAAAAGAGTGTTCAAGTGTTATTCCGAGTGGGTTGTCTATTACAATATAAACTATTTCATAGTCCACTCTCTCTCACCACTATCTAAATATTCATTGCTATGTTTGACATGCGCTAAACTTGATCCGCGTCGTTTGTTTTGTTTGTCGGTTTTGTTATTGCAAATTAACCCAATGTGGTGTTGAGTATGTCGTCTGCGGAATCGCTAGACGGTCTCTCGTGCGCGGCTCTCCGCGAGCAACTCAAGAAGAACAGGCTCAGTACCGCCGGCAAGAAGACAGAACTCAAAAAGCGCCTCTCCTCCGTGAGTGTTTTATTATTTTAATACAAATACACCGAAGTTTATATCTCATACGAAATACTTGCAGTTCCTGCTCGGTGGAATCGACACGATGAGCGTCCCCCGCGGTGTCACTCTCGGAGGGATTGGGATAGACAGCGAGGAGAGCGAGAGAAAGGTCGTCATCCACAATTATCACGTCATTTACACATATTGTATCTGGTTTTAGACGGACTCGGCCGATTCTTCCGCCGACGACAAATCGGAGAAGTCCAAGAAAAAGAAGAAGCGCAGCGGAAAGAAGACCAAGGTACGTTGTATTTTTATTTTTCAAAGTTAATTTTACACTAATGATTACTGTTTGTTCATACATACGTGGTTTGGTGTAAAATGTGAGTATTGCAGGCTGCTGAGGCAGTTGCCGTGGAGGAGGAGGACGAGATGGAGGTGGCAGAGCCGTTCCCTCGCGGTCGCTCCCGCACTCGATCCGCCACTGTCGATCCTCCCGTGAGTAGCCATTCGGTTGTCTGTGTACAATCCATACTCTTTACTATGCTAGATATCCTTGTGTCCCTGTCCCTCTTGTCCTCGATGTGCTGATAGTTGTGTTGCAGACGCAAACATAAAAAGGGGGTGGGTAAAATAAGGGTACCCCCCTCCAATTTCGGCCTGCCCCTGATCTTTCGAGTTTAATGAATTATTTAAAAAAAATTGTTTTTGACTGGAATTTCGATGAAATTATCCAAAATCATGGATGGGTTGAATCGCAGTGTAGTGTTGTGCATACTGTGGTGTATGATCGATACACCACGTTTTGAGAAACTACACCACGCGATTTCACGGCTTGTTTTGCGAAATGCGAGAGGCCCCTTCCCATTAGATGGGGTCTCCCCCTTGGAAGGGTCATCCCTCCCGTCCAAGGGGCGGGGCCAAAGCTGAGCGCGCGATTTCGAATTTTGATGATTTTTCACCGTTCTTTCGCATTTTTGTGTAAAATTTTAATTTTATATTAAATTTTGATTTTAATATTAAATTTTAATTTTATATTTAAAAAAAGTTTTTTTTCCCGAAAATTATGAAATTCGACCCTTCCAATAATATGGCCAGCCGGGAGGGTTGGGGACCCCCCCTTCCGGCGAAGCCGGACCCCCCACCCTTTTTACCTATGTGCAGACGTCCCCTCCCCGTCGCGAGCGCCGAAAGAGGAGCCAGTCCAGGCTCAACGAGACATTCTCAGACGACGACCTCAAAGGCACTTTTTACCTTTGTTATTCTCATTTATCTTTTTAATGAGGCAGCATACCTGATTTTGTCAGGTTACTGATTATCACTGCAACCATTTTTTTCAGAGGCAACTCCCGCTTCCCGTCGCAAGCGCTCTCAGTCGCGTCTCAACGAAACCTTCTCCGAGGATGACATCAATAACCGTGAGTGTCTTGTCCTTACATCCCACCCCGTCCCTTCTAGCCACTCCCACTTCTACTGGCCCGCGCAGCCGTCTCTCGATCCGCCGATCTATCATCCGGAAGCTCGATCTCGACTTTGACGCTGAAGATGTGCCTGGTGTGTTCATTTATAGGAATGATTGATTATATCTTTGACGCGGGTTTTCAGAGGAGCCGATATCGGTGCAGAAGGAGAAGAGGAAGAGCGGAAAGAAGATGGAGGTGCCAGAGGAGCAGATGGAAAATGAGGAGAAGCCGAGGTGAGAGGGACTAGTTGGTGTATTGTTTTACAATTCTGATGTTCCGTGTGTTCAGGACTCCAGTGACGGCTTCGAAGTCGAGGACTGGCAAGTCTCCCGCCCACACTCCTTCCCAGACAGGAACCCCCTCCGGCGTCGTCAAGAAACGCACTCCGTCGTCGTTCTCCTTCTCGGTTCGAGTCGACCCGCTCTGCTCTCTCAACCCCCTTGTCTCTAGGCGAAGCGTTTCGGGGGAGCTGCCCCTGCATCTGCATCTGCCACTCCCACCCGCAAGACTCCGCAGAAGAAGGCGTCTCTCGCGCCCTCTGACGCAGCTCTCATGTCGGACGATGGAGAGGGTGGGGATATGGTCTGTGATGGAGTGATGATGTAGCCGTGCAGACGCGGACCTTCTGAGCGACGACGGGGAGGCGATGGAGGCGGAGGTGCCCCAGTTCCCGCCGGCAGCCCAGCCAGCCACTCCCATCACATTCTCCTCGGCTGCGCGGGTCGCCGCCAAGACGCCCCTCACTGCGAGAAAGTCAGTGGGGGAGAATAGCACACATCACACATCATAATGAGTGTATTGTGTTGTAGGGTTCAATTGGAATAGAATGGGTTGAAACGTTGCCTTGGTTCAGGTCTCTTTCGAAGCGTCGCAGTATTGCGGGAAAGATCGCGATGAGCGGACCGCGCACCATAGGAAAGACTCCCAAGACGCCGGGAAGGCAGGTGAGTGAGAGAGTGAGGGAGAGAGGGAGAGAGAGAGAGTTGTGTTTGAGGTGGGTCGGTTCGCTGCGGCGCATGCCAAGCAGCTCAGCATGGGCAAGACGATCGGGGAGGCAGAGGAGGACAAGAAGGCGCGGCTCGACCAGGTCAACAGGGGACTCGGCGAGGTGTTCAAGGTACGCATGGTCATTTGCATTGATTACCTGTGATATTGATTGTGTCTGAATTTGAATGTTGTAATTTTGATTTGAAGGTTTAGGTTTGTGAGAGGATAGTTATCGAATGGTGTTTTATTCCTCCATAGTATTCGATGATGTCTCGTTGTTTGAGCGTCTGGCGACTCCGAAAGGCGCTGCGTCGGTCCCCCGCAGACCGCAGGAGAGATCGGCCAGCAAGAAGAAGGAGAAGAAGCTCGACGTGGCACAGAGTTCTGGGTGAGCGTCTGCTCTGGCCCCGCCCACTCACACCCCGCCCCTTGCAGCTTCCGCTTCGACGCAGCTCCGGCCGACAGCAACACTCTGACGTTCTCGTTCGGACAGGCGGATGGATTCGCGGCTGCGGCGGCGGAGAAGAGAGAGGAGGGGAAGGAGGACAGAGTGCTGGGCAGGTCCACCAAGACCAACATCCCCCGCCACAAGGGAGTCAGGGTGAGAGAGAAAGAGAGGGGGGGGGGGGGTGTGATGTGATTGCTTTAGCTGGACGCGAAGGAGCTGTCGAGGAAGCGTGGAGGTCTGCTGGCTCCGACGGCGTCGTCTCTTCTGAAGAAGAAGGAGAAGACTCCGGTGCGCGGCTGCACGCTGGTCGACGACTCGAGCTTTGTCCGCCGACTCGCCACTCCCAAGGGACGCGGTCAGTGGGCCTCTGTAGTTCTGCTTGTGCCTTTCAGTGCGTGGTGAATGTGATGGTGTTTGAGTGGCCCCTGCGATGAAGGAAGAGCGTCGCGGGTACACTCCCAAGACGGGAAAGGTGGACAAGTTCGTGGACACGAGGCTGCTGAGCGACAGCGAGTTCGCCAGCCTCAAGCAGCACGGACACGTCAAGCAGACACAGGGACTCAAGAGGTATCATGCTCACCCCCTGTGTATATCTAACGATCATTCCACTGTCCAGTTGTCATCAAAACGGATGACGTCATCAGATTTATCCTTAGGTTCCTATTTCATTGCAGGCAGAACAAGCGCGCGGTGGAGGCGGAGGAACGCAGGGAGCAGCAGAGACTTGACAAGATCGCCGCCAGGAGGCGCCTCAACGTAGAGTGACGTCATCAGACTCTTTCTCTTTCTTACCTTTCTTACACCATGATTTTGTCCGACTATGGCAATATAACTGTTCTTCTTCCATGTCCACCCACTAACCCATTGCTCCATTTACACTCATGTTGTTCACTTTGATTGGAAATTGAAATACAGACCTGTCTCTGTCCTATACTAGTAGATCTCTCTTTTGTGTTTTGAATGCGCTTGTCCCGTTTCGTTTTCCCACCGATGATTCTTGAATACTGTCCATGCTAACTGCTTGTGTATTGATACTCGAATGAAACTACCATGTTATATCCTTTCATGTTCCTATTCCGCAATAAAGTTGACGAGTGAACGTTGTGGTTTAGTAATGCATATGGGAATAAGAGAGAGAGAGAGGGAGAGAGAGAGAGAGAGGGGGAGAGAGAGAGAGAGAGAGAAAGAGAGAAAGAGAGAGAGAGGGAGAGAGAGAGAGAGAGATCCGCGCGAGTCTGAGACGTATCCGAGTGTTGACGGGTGGAGGCGTGAAAAACAAAAGCGCAAGTCTTTCACACATCTGGCCTCGCGGATTTCCCCCTCTTAGATTTTGCATTCTTTTTGTGTGCTGGGAGGTAAGATGTGAGAGAGTGTGCGGATGGGAGAGAGCGCAGAGCGCGCGGCGGGCGGCTGAATGGTAATCAAGTGGTCATCGTCTTCCGATATAATCCCCCGCGGGGGAGAGGGAGAGAGAGAGAGAGAGAGAGAGATAGAGAGGGAGAGGGAGAGGGAGAGGGAGAGGGAAAGGGAGAGGGAGAGGGAGGTCCTCCAATCTTTGTTTGTCTGTGCGCGGCTCTGGCGGTGCGTCGTTTGCATGAAACGATAATTATTCGACTTGGTCTCGCGTGTTTCGTGTCTGTGCTCTCTCATCCCATCCTCCTCAATGAGGAGTCCTCATATATTATGCATTCTCTTCAGCCACACTCTCGCTAATTACAGGTGTAACTGGTATTTCTGAATGTATACGTATCGTTTATACCGCAATGCGAGATAAATCTATGATCGTGATTGCTGGATGCTGAATGATAGTATGATCGCTGTAAACTTGATGATCTTGTTCGTTTTTTCTTCGGTTTTTCTTGAAACTGAAAATGTAATGTGTATCTTGATGGTGTCCGTATCGTGCTTTCGTGTGAATGTCAAAATGATATGACAAGTTGAACTGTTTTCAGAATGCCGGATCCGTCATCTTCCTGTCTTCCTCTGATCTACCCTCCTATACAATACGAGAATGCACAGACAGTGAAGACAGCTGCAATGGAAATGAGGCTGGGCAGACTGCAGGGGGATCTGGAGAGGGCCGCCGGAGCAGCAGGAGGAGAAGTAGCAGGAGGAGAAGCAGGAGAAGGAGCAGGAGGTAGCAGAAACGATTACGACGAACCACAGAAGGTAGTACATGACCATGACAAGTTTACTTACAAGTCATTGTTGTATTTTTGTTGTTATAGTGGTGGCGCGACTATGACGATCTCAAGGTAAAAACGTGTGGCATCTAGTTTTGTAGCTTCGATTAGTCGCTGACGTGAAATGTTGGTGTGAATGTGGAGTGAGATGGATTGATTGTTATTGTGAAGTGCAACTTATCACTGATCGTTTCTCGTTTCACATTCATTAGATTTTTCAGGTTATCGCTGCATCGGCGAAGCAGCCGATTCCATTGCCACGAAGATCACGTATATCACTAGATCAACCCGTAGCCATAGACATGGTCAGCTCTCTCCCCCCCTCTCATCCTATCCCTTTACCTCTCTCCATCCTCATCTTTGAAGGCATCTCGCTTCGATGACGACGACCATGGCTATCACACGCCCAAGAACATCATCAATGAGGAAATCGCGAGGTGAGGGATAAGACGATGAGCAATGAACGATTAATAAAGAAACAATAAAGTTTGCAGTATGGTATTTTCAGACGGCTGACGGCGTCGGTGATGGAACTGTCCTCGTGTTCCTCCCCCGAGAGGGCGTCCGTCACAGAACGATCACAGCTCATCGAATCCATCTACGGAAGAGTCTCCCTCGCTAGCCCCCCTCCGCCGACACCCAGAAAGAAAGAGAGGTGAGGGAGGGAGAGGAGAGAGGGGAGAGGGAGGAGAGAGGGGGAAGGGAGAGAGAGATTCTTCAGGCCACCACCTCTTCCCTCTCGGCAGTCAGTGATCATCGTTGAACATGTTGCTCTTCCTCACAAGAACCATGATCACACCGTCAAAAGGTGTGTTTTACCTCCCTCCCTCACTTTCTCTCGCTCCCTCTCTCCCTCCTCCCTCCCTCTCCCACCCCTCCTCTCCAGATGGTTCTCCTCCGTCGACCCCTTTGACGTCGCTCTGGCTGTTTCATTCCTCGCCCTTCTGGCCACTGGCTGCAGTGGACTCTACTTCATGTTTCATGGAATATAATGAATTTTTCCCTTTATCACTTCCACGATCAGTTTGCGATTTCGACGTTATGTTATGAAAACCAATTACAGCCCATTTTATGAAAATCTCGTTGTGCCTCATTGCTTCACCTAATAAATCGGTTTTGAACATATTTTAGTTAATATAAATTACATGGTGTTATCGTAATCATCCAGGAGCCTTCAAAATATTCTTCTACTGTAATTCTAAGAGAACGATGTAGATCAAATTATTCTCCTACCGTAATTCTAAGGGGACAATCCTAATATATAGAAAACGCCCTGTCCGTCTGTCTGTAAGTAACGGTATACGGTAGCACCCGTCTCATCACCTATATACCCAATCCAAATATATAGAAAACGCCCTGTCCGTCTGTCTGTAAGTAACGGTATACGGTAGCACCCGTCTCATCACCTATATACCCAAGCCGGCGCCAGCATGTGATGCGCGCCGGGTTTGCACCTTTTCACAGCCACTCGCACTTTGAGTACAACAGGGCGGCCAGTGAGACCACGTGATTCAGAGACCTGTTTACGACCGACTTGCAACCAGTGTGCACTGTTTTTTTCTACCGGATGTTACTGCTTTTTTTTTACTTCCTTACTCATTGATTGCATATCATATCACTGCACCTTTGACAGACATTTTTGTAACCGTCAGTCACCTCCGTCTTCATGACAGTCTACCACGTGCCGGTGTGATCCTCGTCATTTACAGAGCCCACCATGGACTCTTCGCCACCACAATCCGCTCAAACAGACCTTGCAACTACTTCAGTAGACACTAGGCGCAATGGTGAGTGAGAACATAGTATTTCAAAACGGGTTTTAGTACCACATTTATGAGTCATCAATTATCGTATACTACCGTATTTTTTGTCATCACCGTAACCCTTCCAGCGTCGTCGATGGACACAACAACCGATACACTCCCATCAACGCCGCCCTTCAGTCTAACCGATTCCACACTAAGCCTAGGTTGGTAGATTGGAGTGCTATTTTTGTGAGCCACTGGGCCGGATACACTCGAGTCAGCGCCGCGCCTCAGTCCGAACCACCTCACCCACAACCAGGGTTGGTAGAAGGGTTACGGTTGCAATTTTGTGAGCTCCGTGATCCTTCGTCCGAACCACCTCACCCACAACCAGGGTTAGTAGAAGGGGGAGTACGGTTGTAGTTTTGTGAGCTCCATGATCCTTCCAGCGTCTTCGATGGACACTGGGCCGGATACACTCGAGTCAGCGCCGCGCCTCAGTCCGAACCACCTCACCCACAACCAGGGTTGGTAGAAGGGTTACGGTTGCAATTTTGTGAGCTCCGTGATCCTTCGTCCGAACCACCTCACCCACAACCAGGGTTAGTAGAAGGGGGAGTACGGTTGTAGTTTTGTGAGCTCCATGATCCTTCCAGCGTCTTCGATGGACACTGGGCCGGATACACTCAAGTCAGCGCCGCGCCTCAGTCCGTACCACCTCACCCACAACCAGGGTTAGTAGAAGGGGGAGTACGGTTGTAGTTTTGTGAGCACCGTGATCCTTCCAGCATCTTCTATGGACACTGGGCCGGTTACACTCGAGTCAGCGCCGCGCCTCAGTCCGTACCACCTCACCCACAACCAGGGTTAGTAGAAGGGGGAGTACGGTTGTAGTTTTGTGAGCTCCATGATCCTTCCAGCGTCTTCGATGGACACTGGGCCGGATACACTCAAGTCAGCGCCGCGCCTCAGTCCGTACCACCTCACCCACAACCAGGGTTAGTAGAAGGGGGAGTACGGTTGTAGTTTTGTGAGCACCGTGATCCTTCCAGCGTCTTCTATGGACACTGGGCCGGATACACTCAAGTCAGCGCCGCGCCTCAGTCCGTACCACCTCACCCACAACCAGGGTTGGTACTTTAGTAATTTCGTAAATACCGTAACGATTCCAGCGTCGTTTATGAGCACTACATTTCTTTATCAGTATGTTCTATTGGTTCTATTCCTTATGTTGTGCGTATGCGATTCTCTACTATTGTTTCGTATCGGTTGCAGTTGTGTCCGTTGTTGTTGTGTGGAAGAGTAAATTGTTGCATACACAACCAGACTCATTCAATCATTCAATGATATATAAGCAATTATTTCCAAGCAACGCGTCATGTTCTAACAACAATCCCCATTCAAACATTGCTCATCCCAAACTTCCAGGAGGAGCGCGCCGATAGGCGCGTCTCCAACTAGTGCAGATCAAATTATTCCCTACCGTAATTCTAAGAGGACGATCCTAATATATAGAAAACGCCCTGTCCGTCTGTCTGTAAGTAACGGTATACGGTAGCACCCGTCTCATCACCTATATACCCAAGCCGGCGCCAGCATGTGATGTGCGCCGGGTTTGCACCTTTTCACAGCCACTTGCACTTTGAGTACAACAGGGCGGCCAGTGAGACCACGTGATTCAGAGACCTGTTTACGACCGACTTGCAACCAGTGTGCACTGTTTTTTTCTACCGGATGTTACTGCATTTTTTTACTTCCTCATCCAGGAGCCTTCAGCTCTCGGCTGTCGAGACTGGCAACGGCAAGCACATCTACTTGGACGGACCCGGAGAATCTGGGAAGACGTTCTGCTACGTGTGCATCTACCATCTCCTCACAGCCAAAAGGAAGACGGTGATGTGCGTGGCGTGAACAGGCATTGGTGCCAATATGCTGCCGGGCGGACGCACTGCCAACAGTGAACTCAAAATTTCTGTCTCGGACGGAAAAAGCTGGAGTGGAGTTGAGTCACGTGGACGTTGTTGTGTGGGACGAGTTTGCCACTGTGCCCAAGTGGTCACTGG
This sequence comes from Rhabditoides inermis, assembly GCA_963966185.1. NCBI lineage: Eukaryota > Metazoa > Nematoda > Chromadorea > Rhabditida > Rhabditidae > Rhabditoides > Rhabditoides inermis. The sequence goes on along the minus strand of CAWZYM010000072.1, from coordinate 28,846 downwards.
GGGGCGGTCGACTTCTGCAGGATATCACCCGGAAGAATGAGCCATTCGGAGGGATGGTCATGGTCGGAGGAGGAGACTTTGCGCAGACTCTCCTCATTGTACCTCATGCGATGGCGGGAGACTGTGTGGCGTCTGTTCACCACCTACCGTCTCTCTGTGAACATGCGCACTGCCGGGGACAGAGTGGGTGGCGCAGCTACTGCGTATCGGCTACGGCACGGAGAAGGCTGACGAGGAAGGACGGATCAATCTTCCTCCACACATGATGATCACCACTTCCCTCATCGACAAGGTGTACGGTGAGCACCTCAACTCGCTCACACCGGAGGACGTAAGTGGTCGCGCCATTCTCGCCACAAAGGCGGTCGATGAGCTCAATGGACAAGTGCTGGATAGGATGGCAGGAGAGGAGAACGAGTATCTCAGCTGGGACTCGGTGGCGGAAGACGAGGAGGCGCACCTCGCATTTCGAATTGAATTCCTGAACTCACTCAACCCGAGTGGAGTGCCGCCGCATGCTCTGCGTCTTAAGAAGGGAGCGGTCGTGATGCTGCTGAGGAATCTGGACGTACGGAATGGACTGTGCAACGGAACGAGACTGTCGGTGGTGTTGGTGTCGCTCGGTCGACACGTGATCGTATGCCAGTTCATCTCCGGTGCGAGGAAGGGCGAGCAGATGATGATCCCGCGGATCGACGTGACGAGCAGTGCGGGATTGTCGTTCAAGCTGAAGCGACACCAGTTCCCGCTCAAGCTGTCATTTTGCATGACAGTGAACAAGGCGCAGGGACAGTCGCTGGATCGTGTGGGCATCGACATGCGCGAGGAGGTGTTCAGCCACGGACAGCTCTACGTCACCCTCTCTCGCTGCAGGGATCCGAGCAAGATGTGGGTGCAGTCGTCCCACCTTGGAGTGCTCAATGTTGTGGAGACTTCTGTGTTCAAAAACTAGGCTGATGTGAATAGTGTATCAACAATATTGTAGAATTGTATGGAATACTTCGGGTGTATGTTAGGGTGTACATTCCTTTATCAGTATGTTCTATTGGTTCTATTCCTTATGATTCTCTACTATTGTTTCGTATCGGTTGCAGTTGTGTCCGTTGTTGTTGTGTGGAAGAGTAAATTATTGCATACACAACCAGACTCATTCAATGATATATAAGCAATTATTTCCAAGCAACGCGTCATGTACTAACAACAATCCTCATTCAAACATTGCTCATCCCAAACTTCCAGGAGGAGCGCGCCGATAGGCGCGTCTCCGACTGGTGCAGATCAAATTATTCTCCTACCGTAATTCTAAGGGGACGATGCAGATCGAATTATTCTCCTACCGTAATTCT
>CAWZYM010000072.1:0-22500 GCA_963966185.1 Rhabditoides inermis | reverse complement strand
ACGGCGCGGTCGACGTGGAGGAGCCCGCCCGACGGAGACTCGTACACCTCGCTGCTCCACAGCGCGCAGTTCACGTGCACCCACATGCCTGCGTCCATGTTGAGGAGGCGTCCGTTCAGGGCCGGCTCCCCGTCTCCCACGCCCCCACACAGAACACACACGCGACGGTCCTCGTCCACAACTCGTTCCACACCCATGTGCTGGCACACAGACAGCTCCTGAATGCAACACCCTCATCTCTCAAACAAGCATTGCGGGACAGTTCAACCGGCCCGTCTGGCACTCTGCCACTGCCTCTTACCTGCTTGATAGCCTGCACTCGGAGGAAGGACTCGAGGTCTGCCTGTCGGAACACCTTCCATCCCTCTCCCGGCTGGCGCGGCTCCCGCTGCTGCGACGCATCGAGGCGAGTCGCCAGGGAGGACACACGCAGGATCTGAAACAGTCACACATGACAACACACAACAATCAACACCACTCACATGCACGCTTTCCTTCTTCACAGTCGCCGCTCCGGTCTCTTCGCCCGTCACGCGGGGAGAAGTGAGGAGAGCCTCCGCCAGAATGGGAGGACCCGCGTGCATCGACTGCACACGAGGCTGCGTCATGCTCCGCGCAAAGTGCTCCGCGCTCTCAAACCACCGCCACGTCATCACAACCCCATCATGACGTCATCGCTCACCGTCTGTCTCAGCCTGGCGAGCGTCTCCTCATCGACATGGGCCTCTGCGGCGACCAGCTGATCCGGGGAGAGGGCGACACCCGCGCGGGAGACGAACACGTAGTAGCACTTCATCGAACAGAAGCCCACTTCCGTCTGCAAGAGAGAGGGGGTGAGAGATGGAGAGAGAGGGAGAGAGGGAGAGAGGGAGAGAGGGAGAGAGGGAGAGAGGGAGAGAGGGAGAGAGGGAGAAGGGTGTTCACCTCGACTCCTCCGACGGCGAGTCCTAGCTGTGCGAGTGACTGTCGCACGAGAGGTGTCTCCATCACGCGGGAGCACATCCGACACGCACCTGTAAAAAGTAACATATACAATGTCTATATGTAAACAAGTACTTCTTTCAAATTTCAAAGCTTTCAAATTTCCATTTTACACATTTGCGAATCAACCCCTGACCGGCGCTCTTGGCAGGCGTGGTGTGTGTGGCTGTCTCCTCTGGCGGCTCTGTCTTCACGAGGACACCCGGGGTCGGAGTGGCAGACACCGTCGGCTCACACTCCATCTCCTCCGCCGCCGCCGCTGCAAGCACTCTCTCTCCCTCTCCCTCCCTCTCTCCTCCCTACCGGGACTGTCCGGGGGCGTGTCGATGGTGTACTCGATCTTGACCTTGCCCTTCACTCCCATCGCGTCCTCCACTTCTCCCCGGATCCTCGTCAGCCTCTCCTCCTTCTCCTCCTCCCCCTGCTCCTCCGGCCACGACGTCTTCAGCCACATCTCCACCTCCACCTCTTCCTCCTCGGTCATGTCGGTCTTCCACACCATCCTTCCCACCATCTCTGGGTGAGCAGAGGGGGCGGAGGGAGCGGCACCCGGCTCCCTCTCCATAGGGGGAGGGCGGACAGACACGCGCCAGCACTCACGCCTGAAGGGCTCCTTGAGAGAGAGAGAGAGAGAGAGAGAGAGAGAGAGAGAGAGAAAGAGAGAGAGAGAGAGAGAGGGGGGAGGAGGAGGAGAGAGATGCGCACCTATCCCGGCTGGCAGCGGCCTGTCCGGTCAGCTGCCTCATCACATCGTACTTCCAAGCCGCGCGATCCTCATCGTCAATGACTAGCTCAGGAGCAGATGAGGGACCGGACACGCTGAAAGTCTCGCTCAAAGCACAAAGCACAACGGACCACCCACGTCGCCAGGTGCTGGAGCATGGTGTGAGGGGCGATCTGTTCCATTCCAATCATGGGTGGAAGCAGCTCCTCGGGTTTTGTCTTCCACGCGTCCAGCACGTCTCGCATGAACGAGAGACGCAGGCAACCCAGGGTGTCTCCGACCAGAGCGCGCTTGTCTGAAAGCACCACAAATTCCTACTGCCCCCTCTCCTGTCTACTCACCGACTCTTTCCGGCAGATCGCTTATTCCCATCACCGCAAAGGCAGCGCCGTCGTTGCGCGGCGCCGGTTCGATGGCGCGCTTGGACAACCTGCACGAGACACATTTCTCTCCCCCCCCCCTTCCCTCTCTCCCCCTCCCGCACCTCTCGCACAGTCGCAGCTGCTGGTTGATCCTCTCCACCATCTGTTCGTACTCGTTGCTGCCTGCCCCGGCCGCCTTCTTGGGCTGTGCCCTCTTCTTCTTCATCTTGGGTGGTTCTGCCAGCTGGTCCATGAACTGTGCCGGTCCCACCGTGTGGGCGACTCCCGCCCCCGGGTCCAGCAGCCTCTTCAGCATTCCACTCTCGCCCACCGACGCGAGTGGCATCCGCTGCTGCGGCTGCACCATCGGAGCCGGCCCGTCGAAGCGCAGAGACACCTAGATGACGTGGGTGGGTGGGTGGGTGGAAGACGTGGACGACTGCTCACCTGGGCGATGGCGTCGTCCAGACACTCGTACACGTCCCTATCCTCCCTTGACGGGAGTCTCGCGAGAGGCACTCCACCCAATACGGGAGCGCGCGCCCACGGACGATTCGGCACAGGACAGCCTATACACAACCATATTATCTATGTTCACACAAAGAACAACCAAAACACAAAGTTCGCTCACCTGTCATCTGTCCGTAGATGACCTGCTGCGGGGGCTGCATCCGGTGCATGGGGTGCATCATGGGGCCCATCCCGCCCCCTGGAGCCCCGCCCCCCGCCGCCGCCTGCCGAGCCAGCATGTGTCTGTGGTGGGCGGCAGCCATGTGCTCCGATGTGATCTGGTGCTTCTGCTCAAAGTCGAACACTGTCGCCAGGTGCTGCAACGACAACCATCAGCTCATTCATCTCCCTCCTCCCCCCCTCTCTCTCTCTCTCTCCCCCTCTCTCTCTCTATCTCCTCACCTGCTTGAGGTCCCTCTTGCAGTTCTCGAGGTCCTTCTGTCTGGCTGGGATGCCCCCGACGAGTCCCTCCAGGGTGGCCCTGTCCTCCTCGCTGAGGTCAGCCGACAGGGGTCTTCCCTCCGCGTCTGTCCCCGCAGTCTTGATCATCTGCCGCTTCTTCGCCGCCAGGTTCTTCTTCTGCTTCCGCATCCGGTTCAGGTCGTTCTCGATCACCTCCTGACTCGACGTCAGTTCCGACGTCCTGTAAACAGGGAGGTAAACACACATGTAAACAACTCGTTGTACTCGCCTCTGCCGCATTCCATCAAACTGAATCTGCACGTCGCGTCCAGTCATCCTCGCCAAGTGCATGTTCTGCAGGTTGACCAGCAGATGCGGGTCGAGCGGGGGTTGCGGGGGCTGAGAGGGACCGCCCATCGGAGCCCCGCCCATCGGGCCAGGGGACGGCAGGGGAGACTGTGCGGGATGGGCAGGCGGCATTCCGACTGCGACTCGCATCTCCTCGCCTCCCATTGGCTGTCCCCCAGGGTAGGCGGGGCGAGCCAGCATCTGCTGAGCCGCCATCTGACCAGCCGTCATCTGAGAGGGAGCGCCCGGCTGGAAGGAGCGAGGATGAGAGACGGAGAGAGAGAGAGAGAGAGAGAGAGAGAGAGACTCTCACCTGCTGCTGCTGCGGCATGATCGGCACCTTGAACTTCTCCTCCATCGGGGACATCATGCCCTGCTGAAATCAATCGATAACCAATCAATAACTATCCAATCAATCGCAACGCACCCTGTACTGCTGCATGTGCTGTGCGAGTTGCTGTCCCACTGTGGTGGCGGGCAGTGGTTGTCCCCCTGTGCCCGCCCCTCCCGGACCCGGACTGTCCACTGACTGCGTCGGAGTCGCAATCTTCTTCGCCTTCGGGGGCTTCACGCGGTTCGCACGGTTCTCGCGCGCCCTGCAATCGACACCAATCAATAATCACCCATATGTGGTCAATCAATCGGTGATGGCGCACCTGTTGACGAACTCCTGTCGGCTCTCTGCTCCGAGTCCCCTCCACAGTCTGTGTATGTGTTTGACTCGCTCGTTCCACTCTGGGTACTGCTGTTTCAGGTATGCGTGGCACACGTTGGCATGCAGCACGGCAGCCTTGGTAGCCTGGTGCCCGAGAGGCTCATCCTCCTCCCAACGGAACCTCAACAAAGCAGGTTAGACAATCAATAATCGCAATCAATCAATCGATACACCTCTCCTGCGCGGCGCTGGCTCCCCTCTCGTCCATTCCACTGCTGCTGCGACTCACCGAGGCGACTGAGGCGGCGCGAGCCTGCTGCAACTGAAAACAAAACACAATCAAACTACGCATATTCACTCTCTTCCCCCCTCAAGACAATATCACTAGCTAAGAGAGCAGGCAGAACGGACGGCTGACCTGTTGGTGTTGTGGCTGTTGTGGCTGGAGCATGTGTGGCGGATGCGCGGGGGTCGCAGTCGCTCCCTGTCCCCCCGCCAACCCAGCCCCGCCCACTGGCTGGCTGAACCGAGCGGCCGCCTCCGTCTTCACAGAGTCCTGAGAGTTCTCCCCCGATGGGGTGAACCCGTCTGCGCTGGCCACGCCCATCGCATCTAGAGAAAGGGTGGTGAGAGAGAAAGGGAGAGAGGGGAGTGAGAGAGAGAGAAAGAGGGGCTCACCATTGAGCGAGTCTCCGAAATCATCGTCCTCATCGTCATCCATCCAAGTGGAGAAATCGAGGTCCATGTTGTCAATGTCGATGTCACCCAGATCCACGTTCTCTAGCACCTAGAAACCACGTGACGTCATAACTCCGATCAATGACGTCACCACTCACCTCCGACTCGTTCAGATCATTCTGCAGCGCCTCGGTCGCCTCCAGCGAGAGCTGGCCGCCACCGTGAGTCATCTAAACGAACACAGTACGATCTGAGTTACAGTACTCCTTCCAGCATACCGTAACCCGAGTACTCACCTCCCTGACCTGTCCGCCGGCTCCCTTGGTCCACTCACTGAGACGGGGTTCATCCACCACTGCGTCTGCCAACTGCTTTCCATCCACCGCGGGCACACCGAAGAAACCCTCCTGGAACGGAACCAGTCTCTCCATCTCTCTCTCTCTCTCTCTCTCTCCCTCTCACCTGTATCTGCGCGGGATACGCATCCTCCAGCTGGCATCGTCTCGGTTTTCGCGGCTTTCGCTGCTTCTTCGTCCCATCATCATCGGCGCCTCAATCAATCAATACCAATCGATAGCCCCCTTGCACTGACCAGTGGGCGCGACGGGCTCCTCCTCTCCAGTGGGGAGCAGCTTGTGTCGGGGCACCTTGACGAAGAACCCCCCGACTCCGAGCTTGGCCATCCTGCCTCTTCCGGGCCCGCCCCTGCCGCCTCCCCTGCCCCTTCCGGACACCATCACGAACCCTCCGCCCTCCTCGTCCACTATCACAGACTCATCCTCGTAGCCGTCTGCAATATTGATAGGTTATTATTGATTTATCGAGTGATTAAGTGGAGACCACCCACAGTGATCGAAGCTGTTGTATCCATAGTTGCTTCCGTATCCGTCCGAGTACTGGCGGAACATACTCGGTTGCATCCGAGACTGCAGCACCTGGAAACAAAAGAAATCGATAAATCGATAATTAATCAATGATCTCACTTCTTCAGCGCACTTGTTCACAGCCACATTGTCGCAGATCATAAGAGCCGAGTCGCTGCCACCAACTAAATCAATCAATCAATAGAACGAGCGAGCGATAAAGAGAACGAACGGATGGAGAAATTCAGGCTACCGTAAGACTGTCCGGGCCGTCCGGCGTTGGGTCGGCACTGTGAGCATCGCATCTTGTTCATCACAGCTGTCTCCAGCATCTCCTCGTTGTACAGATCCTCGCATCGACCGTGGTACCATCTGAGTATCGAATGGTGTCGATCAATACACAATACACATCCAACAACACCCACTTTGAACACGAGCTGCACTTGATGATCTGGTCGCCAATCATGTAGAGGCGAGTGCACTTGGGACACTTCCTGAAAAACGTCTCTCTCTCTCTCTCTCTCTCTCTCTCTTTCTTTCTCTCTCTCCCACCTCAGCGAATGGCACTGCACACAGAGTCCCTCCCTCGTCAGCTCCGTTCCGTTGACGCGCAGGCCGCACCGACGACACTTGGCGCACCTAGACACCCATGTGAACACCTGACTAGCACCCGTCCGCCTACCACTTGCATCTCCACTGTCCGTTGGGGATCCTGTCCAATGGGGGATCGAGGCAGTAGATGTGGTAGCTGGTATCGCACTCCTCGCACAACAACAGCTGCTGCTCGTTGTTGCCCTCGCCACAAGCCTGCGAGGAGAGGGAGGTGGGGGAGAAGTGAAAGGAGCAGAGGAGGAGGAGGAGGAGGAGAAGTGAAAGGAGCAGAGGAGGAGGAGGAGAAGTGAAAGGAGCAGAGGAGGAGGAGGAGAAGTGAAAGGAGCAGAGGAGGAGGAGGAGAAGTGAAAGGAGCAGAGGAGGAGGAGGAGAAGTGAAAGGAGCAGAGGAGGAGGAGGAGAAGTGAAAGGAGCAGAGGAGGAGGAGGAGAAGTGAAAGGAGCAGAGGAGGAGAAGGAGGAGGAGAAGTGAAAGGAGCAGAGGAGGAGGAGGAGAAGTGAAAGGAGAGGAGGAGGAGGAGAAGTGAAAGGAGCAGAGGAGGAGGAGGAGAAGTGAAAGGAGCAGAGGAGGAGAAGGAGGAGGAGAAGTGAAAGGAGCAGAGGAGGAGGAGGAGAAGTGAAAGGAGCAGAGGAGGAGGAGGAGAAGTGAAAGGAGCAGAGGAGGAGGAGGAGAAGTGAAAGGAGCAGAGGAGGAGAAGGAGGAGGAGAAGTGAAAGGAGCAGAGGAGGAGGAGGAGAAGTGAAAGGAGCAGAGGAGGAGGAGGAGAAGTGAAAGGAGCAGAGGAGGAGGAGGAGAAGTGAAAGGAGCAGAGGAGGAGGAGGAGAAGTGAAAGGAGCAGAGGAGGAGAAGGAGGAGGAGAAGTGAAAGGAGCAGAGGAGGAGGAGGAGAAGTGAAAGGAGCAGAGGAGGAGAAGGAGGAGGAGAAGTGAAAGGAGCAGAGGAGGAGGAGGAGAAGTGAAAGGAGCAGAGGAGGAGAAGGAGGAGGAGAAGTGAAAGGAGCAGAGGAGGAGGAGGAGAAGTGAAAGGAGCAGAGGAGGAGGAGGAGAAGTGAAAGGAGCAGAGGAGGAGGAGGAGAAGTGAAAGGAGCAGAGGAGGAGAAGGAGAAGTGAAAGGAGCAGAGGAGGAGGAGGAGGAGAAGTGAAAGGAGCAGAGGAGGAGAAGGAGGAGGAGAAGTGAAAGGAGCAGAGGAGGAGGAGGAGAAGTGAAAGGAGCAGAGGAGGAGAAGGAGGAGGAGAAGTGAAAGGAGCAGAGGAGGAGGAGGAGAAGTGAAAGGAGCAGAGGAGGAGGAGAAAGTTTTACCTCGCACACCGTACAGTCGAGACACCGCCAACCGCGCTGGATGATCACCGAGTTGAGCTGAAACAACCAATCAATATGTCAATCAATACTCGATCAATACCTTATCGTGCAGCCCGACGCAATAGGTGTGGTATGTCTGGGCGCAGTTGGAACACGCAACCATCGAACCCTCCATGTGACGACCGATCGAACCACACACGAGACAGAAGGCAGACTGCAACGGAGCTCTCTCTCTCTCTCTCTCTCTCTCTCTCTCTCTCTCTCTCTCTCTCTCTCCCTCTATCCCACCTTGCACAGGAACGGGTCGTCTGCGTTGGCGACGACGACCGTCCTGATATACTCTGCCTCATCCGCCGTCCTCTGCCGAGAGTCGTCGTCTTCCAGCGAACCCGAGAGAGACTGCTCGATCTGTAATCAAATTCAAACAATCAATACTCCTGAATCTGCAATCCCACCTGCTGTACTTGCTGCTGCTGCACCTGTGCTGCAATGATCTGCTGCAGCGTCGACTGAACCATGCTCATCGCCCTGAAATCAATCAATACATCAATACATAAACTAGTTCTTGAAGATCCCTTATTCGATAAATCGACATCAATCAATCATCACAGAATCAATCGATACCGCACCTCTGATGCTGCAGAGCCTGTCCGGCAGTGGTGGGTGCTGCAGTCCTGGCTCCCCTCCCCCGGCCTCCGCCTCCCTTACCCGCTGCCTTGCTCCCGCCACGCTTGCCGCGCTTCGAACCTGTTCAAGAAATTAACAGATATGTATTATTCGAAATCTGCACCACTCACCTCTTTCTGCTGCCCGATTGCTGGCTCCGATGCCGAGCTTGTCCGCGAATACCCCACTCGGTCCACTGCCTCCACTGCGGGTCTTCATGTTGGCAGCAGCCCCGCCCCTGCCTGGCTTCTTCTTCCCTCCACTCCCGCCCCGACCACCGCGGCTAGACGGGTCGCCGCGACGATAACTGAAAACAAACAACTATCAATCAATCGATCGATAAATCAATACCCACCCGCCCGGCTTGAACTCTGTCTCGTCGTCGCTGGACGCAGCTCCGTCAGGGCAGAACTCGCTGTTCCTCGCCGAGTCCGAGGAGGCGGGAGACGAGGCGACCGAGGCGAGCTCGTCCGCCACGGCTCCGCCCATCATAGCCCCGCCCACTCCGACTCCGGCAGACACCGCACCCGCTGCCGCCGCTGCTTGGTAGTAGTCGGCGAATGCGGCTGCAAATTTAACATCTCTTGTAAACACATATAAAGTATCGCCGCAAACTAGATCAAAAGGTAAATGGAAAATGGTAAATGGAAACAAGGTAAATGGAAAGTGAAGGCGTTGCATGCGTACTGACCGTTGGGTTCCTCGTCGAGGGAGGCTGTGGAGGCGGCGGGTTGGATGGGGCCTTCGTCCATGTTGACGTCGTCCTCCACTGGGGCGGGCAGGGCGGGTCCGGAGAGGCTGCCCGCCACTCCAATCACCGCCCCTCCCGCGCCTCCGATCAGCATAGACTGGCCGCCGCCCTTGCAGTCAGAACACAGGTCCCCATCCACCGACAGCGAACCACACTCCACACACTCAACACATATCATATTGTAATGAAACTCGACTGGTTTTACATGTTGCGTGCGGACATAACCGCTCAATCAATCCCTCAAAAACACTTTGATAAGTGTTATACATTATAAATATGATCTTATCAAAGTTGTTTTGTTTTAATAATAGAAATAACTTACCACCGTCTCTGTTACAGTGCTGCGGCGGGATTTGGCGTCGCTCGAGCGACGTTTGTCCTCCATTCTCACGTCTTCTGTTCACGCCCACGCACTCAGCACATACACATCTCTAGATACACAATACTCTCCCGATCAGAATCTCACTAAAATAAGAGAAATAAGCATGAGACAAACAAATAAAACATAACAAACAACGATTCAATCCTGGCAAAGTGCCAAGTTCAATAGAATTGGGCGGGCGTGCACTCACAATGAGCGTGTCACGGCAAATCGCCCGCGCCTCTTTCTCTCATTCTCTCACTGCGCTCCCGCTCTCTCACTACCGTAGTCAGGGTCACCACCCTCTCTCTCACCCCCCCTCCCCTCTCGCTCTCTGCTCAGCTCCCGCTGGCACTGGGCACAGATATGCAAATGAAAGGCGGGCACCAACTTGCGCCAAAACATGTCAACCGTTCGGATTCAAAAACAATCAGCAAATCACGAGTAAACTTTTATCATCAACTGAAAATCAATCGTATCACACAACCATACCCAAACAAAAATGCGGTAGCTAACATAAAACAATTGCAATAAGTACTACAATAAATAATCCATGATAGTTCTATTTGGTGGCTTTTCGGGCTTTGACCTCTGCGACAATATGCTTGAACCGATCGACGCACTGCAGGCGTGTCTTGCCCACCTTCGCCGCGATATTCTCCCACCTGAAAGGCAAGCAGTCAATCGATCAGCCTATGACAGACACCCACCTCTCCTTGTCGTCCTTGCCGAACTCTTGAAGAGCCAGCTCGAGAGCCTTCTGCTCCTGCTGCGTCCACGACACACCCTACAAGGACAGGGAGTGGGAGAGAGAGGAAGAGAGGGAGAGAGAAAGAGAGGGAGAGCGGGAGAGCGAGAGAGAAGGAGAGGGGGAGAAGGGGACAGAGAGAGACGAAGAGAGGGAGGAATACGCTAGGAGAAGGAGAGATACCTTTGCCGCGGCAGTCGTGTCTATGCGAGTGCTCTCCGATGACTGTTGGACGGCGGCGCACGACTGTCCCAGCAACAGCTTGTTGTACTCTTCCTAACAACACATACATTGATTGATTGATTGATTAGCAATTTCCCACCTGTTTCATCTGCTTCAGCTTGCCAGCCATCGCCAACGCGTCGTTCACGTTCCTCTGCAGCGCCGCCGCGATCTGCTCCCACCTATAGATGAACGAGTAAACAACAACAACAACATCCTCACCTGTTCGGAGCTCCCGGGGGGTACTTCTCGGTAGTGAGTCGCACCAGATTCGCTAACTCGTCGGTCGACCATGCAGAGCCTGACGCCTCTGAAACATCAATGTGAATTACAGTTACAACTTACAAACAACAACATCAACAACACCAATATATTACTGACTCGTCTCCTCGGCTGTCTGCTCCTTCTCCACCTTCTTCTCCTGCTCCACCACCGGTCGCACCCTCTCCGCCATCACTGCCTCCACGGTCTTGCGAGCCTCGCGATTCGCAGCCCTGCAAACACGTACACCATACATCTCCCCTTCCCTTCTCCACCGACCTCTTCCTCTCCTCCTTCTCCTCCTTGGCAGCTGCTCTCTCGGCCTCCGCCGCGAGTGCGGCCTCATCCACAGGCTCCTCCTCCTTTCCCTTCACCGCACTCGCAACGAGGGATGCGGCGAGTCGGGCGACCACGAACGGAAGCGCATCCCACACTGTGGGGCGATGCGCGCGGATAGCCTCCTCAATGCGCTGCAATAGCACAGCGCGTACTACATTTACATAGTACAATAATCATACATTATAAATTCCAACCGTAACCCGACTGTAATCTTTCACGTACCGCGCTCTCTTCCTCGTCCCCAGCCGCTGTCGCCTTCTTCTTCTCGCCCTTTTTCGGCTTCACGCGCTTCGACGACTAAATACACAGTTTTATCAATTATTTAATTTCGAAAAAACCTTGAAATCCTACCTCGTTGAGGTACTTTTCATAATAGGATCCCCACAGCATGAGGAAGTGCGTGCCTGTGAAGATGCACGAAAGAAGGACGAGTGTCTCGTACCACGACAGCTTGCGGGCACGACTGAAAGGCGCCGATTGAAAAGAACAACACAACATGCGCTCATACCGGTAGTAGTACACGGCGTGTCTCCAGTCGGGCATTCCATTGACCAGCACATCGTCGTACTTCTCCCGCATCTCCTTGCGCTTCAGAACATCGTACACACCCGCAATCTACAATAAAGGGCTCAGCACGTTCATCCGTCAACAATATTCACGGTACGTACGATTTCCGTTACAGTGCAAATGTTTAGAAGGAAATGTATGCGCAAGAGCACCTCTCAGCCCACCTGTCTGAACTTGTCGGCGGCGTTGTCGGCGCTGTTCCTATCCGGGTGCCACTCGAGGCTCAGACGGCGGTACGACTTCTTTATCTCGCCGATCGACGCATCCTACAAGACAGAGAAGTACTCTACCGTAACCATGTAGCCTTACCTGCGCGACGCTGAACACATCGTAGAAGTTCTGTCCGACCTCGTCGATCAGATCGTACAGCGCCACATCCTCGCTGTAACCCGCTCTCTAAACGTATACAACATGTAACGAACAAAACAATGTAAAACTCACACAAACTTGGAGACAGACAACAAAACTGAAGAAATATTGCCACATAGTTGATGAATATAGTTTTGTCAGCTTATTTAGTAGTTCACAACCGCATTGGTTCTTCTTCGGTAAGGAACGTAGTCGAAAAACAATTGGATTTTTACAAAAGTAAAATACAAACAAAACTACAAAATAAATGTAAGAAGTCGTATTCGTCAATGTCTGGTATATGTTGTAATGTGGACGTTTTCTCAGCTGACGTTGCGTTCAAAAATAAACATCCAGCAAACAGAGTCAGGCAGAGTCAGAGTCAGAGATTGGGGGTAGAGGGGGGGGGGGATTTCCCAGCAAACAACATGTTTTCAAACATTTATTATTTAACAAAATAATGCAATTGTATTGTTCAGAAATATTTATAAGGCGACTTGCGGGAGACAATCGATGGTGTTATAAACGGAAATATATTACACTCTCTGTCCGTGGTAAGTCTATTTGTATATAGAGATCTACCCGGTGTAGGCACATGTGTAGCAGATATGCGTTCGAATAACCGGATAAAGCTTATTCTGTCAGTAAAATGAGGGAGGCTTCGTGGGTGGTCTATAGGTTGTCACACGCGACAAAACCGTCTCGGTCGAAGCCGCGGCAGAAGTTCTCCAACTCTCCCAAACGATGCTTCTCGATGGTGCTCATTGCAGACATCCTAGGGAAAGAAAAGTTAAGAGAGAGAGAGAGAGAGAGAGAGAGAGAGAGAGAAAAGAGAAAAGAGAAAGAGACTCACCTGACGGCAAAGTTGTTGCACCCATCTCTGCCCTCGCTCCACTTCCAATCGACATCGATCTTCAGAGGCGCAATCGTCTTCAACCTCAAACACCAGAATCTCTCTCTCTTCCTCTCTCTCTCTCTCTCTCTCTCTCTCTCTCTCTCTCTCTCTCTCTCTCTCTTTCTTCTCACCTCGTCGGCTTTCCATCATACCCGTCCACCCCTAGTTTCAGCCATCTGTGCTCTTCGTGCTTCTGAATTTTGTTAGTGATCCATTTTGAGTGGTCCCAGTACCTCGTTCTCTTCTGTCGGTAGCTCCACGAATGTGAATGCGTTCTTCCAAATAGGGAGCTCGGCTGAAAACAAAGATTTTACTCGTATTTTTTTTACTTTCCTCAGTACTGGATCAATGGAAACAAATCTTGAAATATGACGAATCACTCACAGCTGTTCTGTCTGACAGTGGCCATGTCTGCGTTGGCTCCGCCCACACAGCTCCGCCTACCCATGCGCATGCCACACGACGAGAGGTGCCAGCTGAAGGAGAAGACTCTCTCTCTCTCTCTCCCTCCCTCCCTCCCTCCCTCCCTCCCTCCCTCCCTCCCCCCTCTCTTCCTTACCGTATGGCCACCTCATCCCAGTGCTTGCATCTCAGCAGCTCGCTTCCACTCCACGTATATGTCCTACTTCCTATCAGCTCCCACACCTCCTCCTGAAAATTATAATTAGGCTCACGGTACATTGTACATCTACACATGTGTATGCAATGTGATTGTGTCTCTGGATGTCTGCTGTCTCTCCTCACTTGTCCCATAACTCCCTCCGGCAGTGTTACACACTCCCTGCCAAAGAATACTGATTCGCCCCTCTCCCACCGCCTGCCTCTCTCTCCTCCCCACACTCTCGCCCCTCTCTCGTCTCTCTCCGCACATCCAGGTTTTTTTGCCGGCGCATGTGTCGTCACTCATTCGCACTGCGCCTCTGATATCCGCACCGTGATCAGCTGATTATCGATTCTCACAGCTGATCGATAATCGATAGCCGTTCTATCCCTCTCCTCACCGCATCTATCAGATTTCAAATCCGTCAAGTGCGGTTTTTCATAGCTGTTACACAGTTGTTTCGTGCCACGCGCAAGCCTATCTATTCCACATGTGATCTGTGTTACGTTGTTATTTGTGTTTTGTAATCTATAAGTGTAGTTTGATCATCTAGGTATATGTCTTCTGACTATCTTGGCTGGAGACAGGAGCGTGCGCCGGCAGCTTCCAGAGACAAGGACTCTTTCGACAGGTACGCATTCTTCCCTCTTTTTTCTTTCGCTCTTTGTTTTCATTCACTTCCGAAAATTCTCCGAGCAGCTAGACTCATATTTTAACAAGGGATTGAGTAAGTTTTTCATTCTCAGAAAACTTGCTTTACGAATCTATTGAAAGTATGGTGTGTTGAGGAAGATGGTGCCTGGTGGTCCGGCGACTCATTCCTACGAGGACTATGTCAAGAACCTCTTCCACCCCAAAAAGAGGGCCGGCGACCATCGCAGCGGCCTCGGAGAGGTGAGCAGTGACACAGACTTTTTCCCTAAATTTTTATATTCCTTTTGGGAGTCGCATCGGCATTATGTAGTTGGCTGTCTCACTCAGTTAGTTGTCTCACGATTTTGACTGCGAGTGTTTCCCCCGTCCTTAGTTCACCCCAAACACCCTAGTCTAGTCTAGTTTAGATCACGTAAACTCGTAACGATTTCCTTATACGTACAATATGACTGATATGTTATACTTGAGTGTCTAGATTTCACTAAAGGTGTGAGTTCGTCTAGTGCTAACCCATGTCTAGAAGTCTCGCGACCACGGTATCTCTGCGAGGGAGATGCTCAAGATGGAGGAGCGACTCGGAAGATTCGCCATCGCCGACGACAACGACGAGCTAGAAGACGTGATGGAGCGCATGCGACTCGAGAAGCAGAGGCAAGCCCCGCCCCCTCTAGCCACGCCTCTTCTATTCTAGGCACGGCTCGATGGAGGACGAGCGGGACGTGCTCAAGTCGCCCCTCGAGCAGCTCTACTCCGAGCTCGGACTCAAGTCGCCAGAGGTCCCGCCCACACAGGCCACGCCCACTCGCTCCAGCCCCACCCCTTTTACATTATGACTAACATGTGTGCTAATCAATCAAACACACTTACACGGTGTATTTTGTAGTTTGGTGTAATATAATGATTTCAGCTGAACTGCTATCGTCAGTATCCGGTGTACTGCCCGAAACAGAGCAGCGAGTATTTCTCCATCCGGCATAACCCTGCGGCGAGGTGTGAGAGGGGGGGGGGGGAGGGAGAGAGAGGGAGAGAGAGAGAGAGAGAAAGAGAGAGGGAGAGAAAGAGAGAGAGATGTTGAAGGGAGAACTACTCGAACGGAGTGGCGGAGCAGAACAACAACTCCTCGTCGTTCCGGAAGGACGCCGGATGGAAGCCTCACCACAGACAGATGCTCGTCGACTACAAGGACTTCTCCAGGTACAAGGAACTCCCCCCGCCCCCCCCCCCCCCCTCTCTCTCTCTCTCTCTCTCTCTCTCTCTCTCTCTCTCTTTCTTTCTCTCTCTTCTTTCTCATAGAAGAAGTGTCCGAGCAGTACATAATCTAACTGTTTCCTATCAGCGATGAGAAGGAGAATGATAAGGATCCCTACACTTTGGAAAACGCGAATCCTGTGTATGCCGGACTGACCCTCAACGGATACTTCCAGTGAGAACGAGTAGAGTAAATGGGTAGACCCCCCCCCCCCCCGTTTGAGTTACCTAACCCTTACGAGTAATAACTAGTTTGTCGACCTCCCCATCACTAGCGTTTCAATCGGGTGTCATTTATCACACTGTCTCTGTAAGAATCGGACGAGGTGGTTACTAGGAGCTATGTCAGCGCACATGAGGGTTATCGAAGGTCCTCTACAAGATGCACTTAGTCGTTTTTGTCAAATATGCAAATTTGGCCCATTAAGGGACCACTACCTCAAATCGGTCAGTTTTTGTCAAAACACTTCAAATAAGAATTCGTTCGATTCCTTATCCGTTTTTAAAAACTTTTTCATATAGTGAACTTTTCGAAAAAATCTGATTTGAAAAAGTTATGATCAAAAAAATGAAAAATTTGCATATTTTCAATTTTTATGAGTATGTTCCGATCCGAAAAAACAAAAATGAATTACACCATTAGAAAGAGCGTTTTATGTTTAGTTTGCATGATTTTTAACACAGAAATCAATTGTACCGTCTTTCGCCATCCAGACGATTGAAAGTGGTCCAGGCAGCAGAAATGGGGCTGTGTGAACGTTTTCATGTTATATCAATCCGAAAAAACAAAAACTAAATACACCATCAGAATTTACGTGTTTTGTTTTGTAAATGAGCACGTTTTCACGAAAATCGGTTGCACCGTCTTTCACCATCCGGACAGTTGGAAATGATCTGTAAACATTGCACACAGTTCTGTCCAGTTTACCGTTGTATCAATCTGAATTAACTAGAACAGATTGGAGTATCAGAATCTACGCATTTTGTACTTTATACGGAACGCGTGAATTCTCGTGTTTTCTTGAGAAATGAATTCAACTGTAACTTATTAACGACGTTAATCAATCCTTTTTGACAACTTTCAACTGTCCGGATGGTGAAAGACGGTGCAATCGATTTTCGTGAAAACGTGCTCATTTACAAAACAAAACACGTAGATTCTGATGGTGTATTTAGTTTTTAATTTTTTCGGATTGACATAACATGAAAACGTTCACACAGCCCCATTTCTGCTGCCTGGACCACTTTCAATCGTCTGGATGGCGAAAGACGGTACAATCGATTTCTGTGTTAAAAATCATGCAAACTAAACATAAAACGCTCTTTCTAATAGTGTTATTCATTTTTGTTTTTTCGGATCAGAACATACTCATAAAAATTAAAAAATATGCAAAATTTTCATTTTTTTGGTCATAACTTTTTCAAATCAGATTTTTTCGAAAAGTTCAGTATATTAAAAAGTTCTTGAAATCGGATAAGGAATCGAACGAGGTTTTCTTTGAATTGTTTTGACAAAAACTGACCGATTTGAGGTAGTGGTCCCTTAATGGGCCAAATTTGCATATTTGACAAAAACGACTAATTGCATCTTGTAGAGGACCTTCGATAACCCTAGTGTGCGCTGACATAGCTCCTAGTAACCACATGCCCGAAAAGTGTTCGATTCTTACAGAGACAGTGTGTTATAAGTTGTCTAACATTATTCTAGAAATTTTGCAGAACTCTACTCCCATTCATCAAACATTCTAACCTGTCATTTGTACTCATTACGTTAGTATCATCCTACATAGAAGTATAATTAGCATTGCTAAAGGGTCTTCTTAGATGCACTTTTACCCTGAACTATCGTTCGGGGTGGTCCAAAGAAGGTCCAAACAAGCCCCGAACAGCCTCGTTTTCAATGGGAAATCGTTTGGCCCAAACACTTCTTATTGAGGGCAAACTTTGCCCGAACACGTCCGAACATCGCTCGGCAGCCCCTAACAACCCCGAAAGATCAGCCCAAAACAATGAAATGAGAGAGAATCGCTTGGAGCTCGCTGGGTCCCGAAACGAGTGACCTTTCATGTGATGATAGAGTATGATAGCGTGACATCATACCAGCCTGCGCGACCGCTCGGTCGAAACAGCTGATTGACAGCATTGTGAAAACGTGTGGTCACTGGTTTTGATTGTTTCGTCATTACTTCATTAACTTGTGACCGTGTTTCGAGTTAAATGTGCTCTGATAGTGTTTCTTTTTCTGATATGTAATCATCAGCCCCTTAAACACACAATCAGGTGATTGAATTCAAAAACACTTTCGAAATGCAGGACACTGGAGCCTCAAGGCATATCACACGAATCGCACAAAGAAAAGGCAAATATAGGGAGTACATTTCACAAAAAAGTCAAATCTCTTTAAATGACATTTCTTCAAACACAGTGATATTATCAACAAGAACTTCACAAACATCCGTTTTCTCCTCGCAGTCGATCAGCTGTTTCGACCGAGCGGTCGCGCAGGCTGGCATGATGTCATGCTATCATACTCTATCATCACATGAAAGGTCACTCGTTTCGGGACCCAGCGAGCTCCAAGCGATTCTCTCTCATTTCATTGTTTTGGGCTGATCTTTCGGGGTTGTTAGGGGCTGCCGAGCGATGTTCGGACGTGTTCGGGCAAAGTTTGCCCTCAATAAGAAGTGTTTGGGCCAAACGATTTCCCATTGAAAACGAGGCTGTTGGGGGCTTGTTTGGACCTTCTTTGGACCACCCCGAACGATAGTTCAGGGTAAAAGTGCATCTAAGAAGACCCTTAACAGCAAATACCCACTTCTGTTTGTCCCTATCACAAGACATGTTAACTTGCAAACACACGCTTTCAGCTCTCCCCTCTCTCCGTACATGTACAGAGACCACGCATACGTACGTCCTCAGGACTCCCGGATCGTCGGCTCCAACTTCGTTCAAGTACGCCTCTCTCTTTCTCCCCCCCTCTCTCTCTCTCCACCCTCTCCCCCTCTCTCTTCTCTCTCTCTTCCCTCTCTCCCCCTCTCCCCTTCTCTCTCCCCTCCCTCTCTCTCCCCCCTTCTCTCTCTCCCTCCCTCCCTCTCTCCCCTCCCCTCTCTCTCCCCCTCTCTCCCCTCTCTCTTCCTCTCTCTTCCTCTCTCTCTTTCTCTCTCTCTCTCTCTCTCTCTCTCTCTCTCTCTCTCTTTCTCTCCTAACCCTCTTCCTCTCCTAGATCACTTCCCGCCCGAAGGACCGCTTCCTCGAGAAGATCGACAACACTTTGGCGCAGGTGCGCGCGATGCCGCGCTACTGATCTACCCTCTGATCTACCCCCTCGATTGACCTACCCGATCACCCGAATCACCGCGCTTCTTTCTCATCTATTGTACACATCCCGAGTTACACATATGCGATAAAGTGATAACACGTGTGATTTGAATATCGATTGATGACTCACCGCGGCGGCGACTGATATGAGAAGAGGCAGTAACCGGAGCAGCATCTGAAGCAACTGGTATAAAACGAAAAGTCACGAGAGTGTGTAAATGTCGAATTCGAGTGCGAAAAGAGAGGGCGCGAGAGGAGAGGGCATACATTTCACACACTGTCGGGTTTTCTTCGAAACACGCCTCGATTGGAGCAAGCAGCCATCTATCATACTCCCCATTTCCTCACTTCTTCCATCTTCGATTCCAAAACGAGAGAGAGGGAGAGAGAGAAAGAGTTCCAACCCCTTCCTCTCTATCTCTATCCTCACATTTTTACTGGTCAGCTCCCACTATCATAATATAGCGTGAGAAAAAAAAGAGAGACGCAAAAACGCGATTCGTATTACCACGGTAAATGTAGAAAAAGCGATTGCGAAGTAAGAGAAAATATTTAATTTCACTAGCTTCAGACTGCAAAACTCCACTCCATATATCCAACATATCAACACGATATCTAGAAATAGCTATGACGTTGAAAAAATACATAGATGGAACAAGGATGACAAATATGTGCCCGCCACTCGCTTTCCTCGTTTTTTTCCGAATGCCAAACTCGTCAAAAGGCGGTAAAACGAGAAGTTTCTCTCGTCATAAAACAGTACAGCGGAACAGCGGAGACGAAAATTAGAAACGTAAAATCGAACGGCCATGGAATCTATTGAAGCATGGCAAAGGCTTGTCATATTTCTCTCTCTCTCTCTCTCTCTCTCTCTCTCTCTCTCTCTCTCTCTCTCTCTCTTTTGCTCTCACGCACATACTACAGTGAAAGCAGGTGTGGGAAGAAGGGAAAGTCGAAAAACATCGCTTGTCAAAACAATGTCTGTATTCAGAAAACGCGGCACAAAAAACCGTCATAAATAAAATATGCGTGTGAGAGGTGAAAAAGAGAAGCGCTACGAAATGAGGCAGGCTTGTGTTGTGGCCAACGGTCGCCTAGCCTATCCGAGCATCTCTATCCTTCTCTCCCCTCTCCCTCTATCGCTCCCTCTCTCTCTCCCTCCCCCTCTCTCTCCCCCTCTCTCTTTCTCTCTCTCTCCCTCTCCCTCTCTCTCTCTCTCTCTCTCTCTCCCTCTCTCTCTCTCTCCCTCCCTCAATAGCTACACTCTCACGCACTCGTCATTAGTAGTACTGAATAGAGAGAGGCGCGGTAAAACGGAGAAGGAATAGATATGCAAATGTCTGCGAGAGACCGGATGTGACATGGATACAGCCCCACTCGAGAGTCGCTTCACAGTGGATGAGCAAGAGCAAACAGAGAGAGAGAGAGAGAGAGAGAGAGAGAGAGAGAGAGAGAGAGAGAGTCGTCTATCGATCCGATAACGCCGTAGATAATACAATCACACCACGTAGAAAATGTGTTATCATAGTTTAACACTTATTATTAACCGGTTGTGTGAAAGATGCTAATCGATAGCGGAAGCGAAGAAGCAACGAAGCGGCTGAGAGCGACCGAGAAAATTGCACATACATGTGTACATACAGAGAGGTGAATGGGAGTAGAGTAGGCAGGGCGCTAGATAGCGTGCGCGAGTGAGAGGGCACGAGAGAGAAGGAGGAGGGAGAGTGAGAGTTCCACGGAAGCCCACAACATGCCAGAATCTGACAGGAGTATTTGAATATCTGAAAGACTAAAAGCTGCATTCTTCAAGTGGAGATGGAACGACGAGAGCGAGAGAGAGAGAGAGAGAGAGAGAGAGAGAGAGAGAGAGAGAGAGGGAGGGGGGATATATAGCGTTAGAAAAGGGGGAGAAAAAGATGGTATAAACCGATTAGGAGCACTTTTCTCGATTGACACACAAGTGCTTTCTTTCTCTCACCAAAAAGGAATGAGATTATTAAACTCGCACAAAAAGGTGAGAAAACTCGAGTGCGCCACTTGTGCGCCTGCCTCCCAGCATAATAGCCGCCCCCCCCCCCCCCCTCTCTCTCGCTGGTGATTCACCCTCTTCTCTCTCTTCTCTCTCTCTCTCTCTCCCTCTCTCTCTCTCTCTCTCTCGTACAGTTTCACAACAGCGACGTCCTCGTTTATTGGAGCGCAGCCAAACATTCACTAAGACTCGTAATTCTCAGCAAACACGCGAAATGCGCGTTGATAGAAAGAGAGATATAGAGGGAGAGAGGGGAGAGAGGGAGAGAGGAAGAGAGGGAGAGAGGGAGAGAGGGAGAGAGGGAGAGAGGCGGCGGAATGATGAAGCCATTCGAAGTATGGCTGGATAGGAGTGCTAATCTCCTTCCGGACAATCAATGCTTGCTTGAATGCGATGAATAGACACTCGAGAAGATGTGAAATGGAGCTGGAGCAGGAGAAGGAGCAGTGGGAGGAGCAGTAGCAGTGGGCTTCAGCTGCTTGGAAGGCGTAAGCACCTCTCTCTCTCTCTCCTGTCTATTTTGAGACGAGCCTCTCTTTCCACTCTTCCGGCCACCCCAAATTACATCCGAGTGTGAGAGAACCGAGCGAAAGCATGCAAACCTCTCTCTCTCTCTCTCTCTCTCTCTCTCTCTCTCTCTCTCTCTCTTTCTCTCTATTCTCTTCCTCTCTCCCTACCAAATACATCAATCCTGCAACTCCAAAGAAATGGTCTGAAAGAATGGAGTCGATGCGAAAAAACGCGCGAGAGACACGCGGCCAAGTGAATTAGGCAGAGTTGCACTGCGGTCTCGGAGGAAGGGAGAGAGAGAGAGAGAAGGGGGGGAAGGAGAGAGAGAGAGAGAGAGAGAGAGAGAGAGAGAGATTGTCAATAGCGGGAAGTGGACAGAGATTCGCGCGCGCGGCAGCTCCAGGAGCAGTAGCCGGCCGCACCATCAGTATCAGTCAACATCCAGCCATAGTCATAGCTACATTACCTCTCCAACAATTTTTTTTAAAAACATGTATTGTATAATGTATAACAAACATTAAACAACGATAAAAACAGAAACAAACGAGATTTAAAAAAACCGTTATAAGGACTGTGTTCCGTGTTAGCCAAGAAAGAAGGAGGAGAAGGAGGAGAAGGAGGAGAAGGAAGAGAAGGAGGAGAAGGAAGAGAAGGAGGAGGAGAAGGAGAAGGAGGAGAAGGAGAAGGAGAAGGAGGAGAGGGAGGAGAAAGAGGAGAAGGAGGAGAAAGAGGAGAAGGAGGAGAAGGAGGAGAAGGAGGAGAAGGAGGAGAAAGAGGAGAAGGAGGAGAAGGAGGAGAAGGAGGAGAAGGAGGAGAAGGAGGAGAAGGAGGAGAAGGGGAGAAGGAGGAGAAGGAGGAGAAGGAGAAGAAGGATGAGAAGGAGGAGAAGGAGGAGAAGGGGGAGAAGGAGGAGAAGGGGGAGAAGGAGGAGAAGGAGGAGAAGGAGGAGAAAGAGGAGAAGGAGGAGAAGGAGGAGAAGGGGGAGAAGGAGGAGAAGGAGGAGAAGGAGGAGAAGAGAGGAGGAGGAGAAAGAGGAGAAGGAGGAGAAGGGGGGAAAGGAGGAGAAGGAGGAGAAGGAGGAGAAAGAGGAGAAGAAGGAGAAGAGAGGAGGAGAAGGAGGAGAAGGAGGAGAAGGGGGAGAAGGAGGAGAAGGAGGAGAAGGATGAGAAGGAGGAGAAGGATGAGAAGGAGGAGAAGGAGGAGAAGGATGAGAAGGAGGAGAAGGAGGAGAAGGAGGAGAAGGAGGAGAAGGAGGAGAAGGAGGAGAAGGAGGAGAAAGAGGAGAAGGGGGAGAAGGAGGAGAAGGAGGAGAAGGAGGAGAAGGAGAAGAAGGATGAGAAGGAGGAGAAGGAGGAGAAGGGGGAGAAGGAGGAGAAGGAGGAGAAGGGGGAGAAGGAGGAGAAGGGGGAGAAGGAGGAGAAGGAGGAGAAGGAGGAGAAAGAGGAGAAGGAGGAGAAGGAGGAGAAGGGGAGAAGGAGGAGAATGAGGAGGAGGAGGAGGAGAAAGAGGAGAATGAGGAGAAGGAGGAGAAGGAGGAGAAGGAGAAGAAGG
>CAWZYM010000071.1:225000-227639 GCA_963966185.1 Rhabditoides inermis | reverse complement strand
AATCAACAACAAATATAGTAATACATATTACTCGAACAAATGTGATCAAACAATCAATGTAATCGAATCACAAATAGTTCCCTATACATACCTGTACTGCCTTGACGTGCTCGTCCTTGGGATGGTGGTGTAGATGAGTGTTGCCGACCAGCCACATCTCACCTGTGCGAGAGTTTCGAAGACACACCATCTAAAATATCGACTAAATTATTTGATTGTCTACAATAATAATATCGCTTGATTTCTCCTCCACACACCTGTAGTACAGTAGGTCGTGTGCTGACGACTTCCCACGTCTTCTCGGAAGACTGACAGATGGTCTTCAGATCCGAGTTCGAAGACTCCTCCAGGGCATCCGACAGTACGACAATGTCCGATGAAACCAGGCTGTAAGAGACTCTCTCCTCTTCTCTCTGTCTCTGTCTCCTCACCTGAACCTGTCCTCTCGCCATGCCACCACACATCCCTCATTCACCTCGCGCGCCTTCTTCGCAACTCCAGCCCGCAGTTCATCTCCTCCACACAACACAATACACAAACATCACTACACAAAACACATACCTTCATCACCTCCTTCAAATAGCGAATGTAGAGCTTGTAGTCGACCTCCTGTAGACAGTAGAGATCCGCCGCGTAGGCTGAGATACAAGTCTCTTCTCCTCGTTCTCTCTCTCTCCTCTCTCTCTCTCTCTCCTCACCTTGTATCTCGCTTAGTACGAGTGGGTATCTGTACTCGCACTGTTGGAACTCCTTGAGGCAGTATGGGAAGAACAGCTCCTCCTGTGGCCCGACAGATTCAGGTACAGATCGGCGAGCACGTTGAATGACACAACGCGGGTGCTCAACAGATTATTATGCATACATACTGGTGAAAACTACGTGTTCATCATAAACTAATTGTTTTATTGATTTCACGCACCTCCCTTCCTTCCTCGCCTTCTCCTTCCAGTGCAGCAGTCTTCCCTCGTATAGCGCTGGCTTCTCCAGTGTCTCGATTGCCGTCTTCGCAACCACGCATCGGACAATCGTCCCCTCACCCAAGTCACACACAACAACGAGCTGAAAACAATCGATAAATCAGTCAATCAATGACATACTGACCCTCTTCCCCTTATCCTCCTTGGTGGGAGTGTAGATGAGGCCAGTGGAGCGGTAGTCGCAGTCAACCACCGAGAAGCGACGCTCTGCAGCGTCTCTCTCTCTCTCTCTCTCTCTCCATCCCTCCCTCTCTGTCCCCACTCACCCTCTCCCTCCTCCAGCTTGATAGTCTCAGGTGGTTGTTCTCCAGTCCTCTCCGTCACATACCAGTGCAGCACAGGAGAGAAATCGGCCGGAACAGGATCTGGAGTGCGTCAAAGATGGAAACAACAAAAAACCATCAACAACGATAATATGACTACGGTAATGTATCACTCACTTTGTCTGTAGTTGATGGCTGGCATGGCGGGGGCTCCGACGATGCATCTCTGAGAGAGCTGGAGGGAGGCCACGTCCAGAGGCTCACGGACGATGCGGTACGAAAGCGAGTTGACGAGCACAGTCGAGGCTGAATCGAACAATCGATTGATTGATTAAGCGATACACCAACTCACCAGTTCCTTGCAGCAGCACCTCTCCGAGACTCGTGCCTTCCTCGACCGCCACATCGGGTTGGAAGTGGAAGGGCGGCAAGGCGGGCGGCTCGACAACAGCCTCGCCTTCTTCGCCTTCTTCGGCTTCCCCAACAACAGCTTCCCCACCTACAAGCAATAAGGAAAAAAAAACTACTACTAGTGCATATGACTCACTTTTTGCCGATTTTCTCGCGTGTTTCTGTGAACTTCTCGACGACGGGGCGCTTCAGGGATACCTGAACAAACATTAAACATTCGAACAACACAACAACACACCTGCAACGACTTGCCGGCAACGTAGACGTCGAACAACATGGACACACAGTGCTCACTGCAAATACAACAACAATCAGCGACAACATGGGAACAACTGACTCGTCGATGCCCGGCGATCGCTTCTTCTTCTTGCCGGTGTCGGGTTCGGGGATGTACTCCCATACAAGGACTGTCCTCTCGGAACGAGCATCGCTGGGTACACTCGTCTCCTAGACTGACCCGGTATCCAAGGCGCTTTTCGGAGTGCAACGGGCAGGGCCTGTGTGGGACAATTGTTACGCGCTCTTGCACAATACACGTGACGAAATCAAGGGCAAACGGGTTTTCGGGTACACAGTCAGTCCATATATGGAAAGTAACAAATACTCACACGTCCCTTATCAGCTGCAGCTGCGATGTCGGCTCCCGCGGGCGCTCGTTTGATGTTGGCTGTCGCGGCGACCACACACTTGCGGAACAAGTTCAGCATGCCATATCACAGAACACTGCTCTGCAACCATACTAGTACACTATACAGCTATAAATAAACAAACACAACAAAACAAACCTTAAAAAATTCTGAGTGAACAATGCGGAGATATTACACACTGAACTTGCATTTCTCACTCATTTGTTCTATGAACGGAATTTGTACTGCGGAAGTTTATATTTCAGTTATTTCGCATAATTCATTGTACACTACACTACACGTCACCGTAACTGGATATACTCCTGGACATAAATATTGCATGAATCATTGTGTGTTTGGGA
>CAWZYM010000071.1:212500-220000 GCA_963966185.1 Rhabditoides inermis | reverse complement strand
TATCCTCCCCCCTCGAGGAAGGTAGGCATCTCGTCTCTCCCTCTATCCTCCCCCCTCGAGGAAGGTAGGCATCTCGTCTCTCCCTCTATCCTCCCCCCTCGAGGAAGGTAGGCATCTCGTCTCTCCCTCTATCCTCCCCCCTCGAGGAAGGTAGGCATCTCGTCTCTCCCTCTATCCTCCCCCCTCGAGGAAGGTAGGCATCTCGTCTCTCCCTCTATCCTCCCCCCTCGAGGAAGGTAGGCATCTCGTCTCTCCCTCTATCCTCCCCCCTCGAGGAAGGTAGGCATCTCGTCTCTCCCTCTATCCTCCCCCCTCGAGGAAGGTAGGCATCTCGTCTCTCCCTCTATCCTCCCCCCTCGAGGAAGGTAGGCATCTCGTCTCTCCCTCTATCCTCCCCCCTCGAGGAAGGTAGGCATCTCGTCTCTCCCTCTATCCTCCCCCCTCGAGGAAGGTAGGCATCTCGTCTCTCCCTCTATCCTCCCCCCTCGAGGAAGGTAGGCATCTCGTCTCTCCCTCTATCCTCCCCCCTCGAGGAAGGTAGGCATCTCGTCTCTCCCTCTATCCTCCCCCCTCGAGGAAGGTAGGCATCTCGTCTCTCCCTCTATCCTCCCCCCGAGGAAGGTAGGCATCTCGTCTCTCCCTCTATCCTCCCCCCTCGAGGAAGGTAGGCATCTCGTCTCTCCCTCTATCCTCCCCCCTCGAGGAAGGTAGGCATCTCGTCTCTCCCTCTATCCTCCCCCTCGAGGAAGGTAGGCATCTCGTCTCTCCCTCTATCCTCCCCCCTCGAGGAAGGTAGGCATCTCGTCTCTCCCTCTATCCTCCCCCCTCGAGGAAGGTAGGCATCTCGTCTCTCCCTCTATCCTCCCCCCTCGAGGAAGGTAGGCATCTCGTCTCTCCCTCTATCCTCCCCCCTCGAGGAAGGTAGGCATCTCGTCTCTCCCTCTATCCTCCCCCCTCGAGGAAGGTAGGCATCTCGTCTCTCCCTCTATCCTCCCCCCTCGAGGAAGGTAGGCATCTCGTCTCTCCCTCTATCCTCCCCCCTCGAGGAAGGTAGGCATCTCGTCTCTCCCTCTATCCTCCCCCCTCGAGGAAGGTAGGCATCTCGTCTCTCCCTCTATCCTCCCCCCTCGAGGAAGGTAGGCATCTCGTCTCTCCCTCTATCCTCCCCCCTCGAGGAAGGTAGGCATCTCGTCTCTCCCTCTATCCTCCCCCTCGAGGAAGGTAGGCATCTCGTCTCTCCCTCTATCCTCCCCCCTCGAGGAAGGTAGGCATCTCGTCTCTCCCTCTATCCTCCCCCCTCGAGGAAGGTAGGCATCTCGTCTCTCCCTCTATCCTCCCCCCTCGAGGAAGGTAGGCATCTCGTCTCTCCCTCTATCCTCCCCCCTCGAGGAAGGTAGGCATCTCGTCTCTCCCTCTATCCTCCCCCCTCGAGGAAGGTAGGCATCTCGTCTCTCCCTCTATCCTCCCCCCTCGAGGAAGGTAGGCATCTCGTCTCTCCCTCTATCCTCCCCCCTCGAGGAAGGTAGGCATCTCGTCTCTCCCTCTATCCTCCCCCCTCGAGGAAGGTAGGCATCTCGTCTCTCCCTCTATCCTCCCCCCTCGAGGAAGGTAGGCATCTCGTCTCTCCCTCTATCCTCCCCCCTCGAGGAAGGTAGGCATCTCGTCTCTCCCTCTATCCTCCCCCCTCGAGGAAGGTAGGCATCTCGTCTCTCCCTCTATCCTCCCCCCTCGAGGAAGGTAGGCATCTCGTCTCTCCCTCTATCCTCCCCCCTCGAGGAAGGTAGGCATCTCGTCTCTCCCTCTATCCTCCCCCCTCGAGGAAGGTAGGCATCTCGTCTCTCCCTCTATCCTCCCCCCTCGAGGAAGGTAGGCATCTCGTCTCTCCCTCTATCCTCCCCCCTCGAGGAAGGTAGGCATCTCGTCTCTCCCTCTATCCTCCCCCCTCGAGGAAGGTAGGCATCTCGTCTCTCCCTCTATCCTCCCCCCTCGAGGAAGGTAGGCATCTCGTCTCTCCCTCTATCCTCCCCCCTCGAGGAAGGTAGGCATCTCGTCTCTCCCTCTATCCTCCCCCCTCGAGGAAGGTAGGCATCTCGTCTCTCCCTCTATCCTCCCCCCTCGAGGAAGGTAGGCATCTCGTCTCTCCCTCTATCCTCCCCCTCGAGGAAGGTAGGCATCTCGTCTCTCCCTCTATCCTCCCCCCTCGAGGAAGGTAGGCATCTCGTCTCTCCCTCTATCCTCCCCCCTCGAGGAAGGTAGGCATCTCGTCTCTCCCTCTATCCTCCCCCTCGAGGAAGGTAGGCATCTCGTCTCTCCCTCTATCCTCCCCCCTCGAGGAAGGTAGGCATCTCGTCTCTCCCTCTATCCTCCCCCCTCGAGGAAGGTAGGCATCTCGTCTCTCCCTCTATCCTCCCCCCTCGAGGAAGGTAGGCATCTCGTCTCTCCCTCTATCCTCCCCCCTCGAGGAAGGTAGGCATCTCGTCTCTCCCTCTATCCTCCCCCCTCGAGGAAGGTAGGCATCTCGTCTCTCCCTCTATCCTCCCCCCTCGAGGAAGGTAGGCATCTCGTCTCTCCCTCTATCCTCCCCCCTCGAGGAAGGTAGGCATCTCGTCTCTCCCTCTATCCTCCCCCCTCGAGGAAGGTAGGCATCTCGTCTCTCCCTCTATCCTCCCCCCTCGAGGAAGGTAGGCATCTCGTCTCTCCCTCTATCCTCCCCCCTCGAGGAAGGTAGGCATCTCGTCTCTCCCTCTATCCTCCCCCCTCGAGGAAGGTAGGCATCTCGTCTCTCCCTCTATCCTCCCCCTCGAGGAAGGTAGGCATCTCGTCTCTCCCTCTATCCTCCCCCCTCTCTTCCAGCACTGTTCCCTTGCCGAGCTGTTCTCTCGTCTCCTGGAGGCGGGCGGTCGATTCGATCACTTCGTACCCCGCCATCTCGGACTCGTCTGCTTCCGAATCAAGAACGTGCATGCGATGAACACTCTAAATACTGTACATCTCCATTTTCAGTCGACAAACGCGCAGAACGAGGCTCTGTGTGATGCTATCAACGCGGACAGGAGGATCCATCTGGTCAGTCTCCCCCCCCCCCTTCTCTCCCTCTTATCCCACTCTCCTCACAGGTCCCGTCGACAGTGCATGGAACTTTCTTCCTGCGACTCGCTGTCTGCTCGCAGCGAACGAACGAGGATCACATCCGGTTCGCATACCAGGTAGAGAGAGAGAGAGACAGACAGACAGACAGAGAGAGGAAGGAGGGAGAAAGAGACTCTTTCTAGGTTTGCGAAGAAGTTGTGGACCGGCTGGAGGCAGAAAAGTAGACACTTGCACAATACACACACATTCATACATTCCATAATACACTTAATTCGCAACTTTATTAGTTACAATAAACTTTTTTCCATTGAGTTTGATCTTTGGAGTCGGCGTGTGCTCGATCGATGGTAGATCGTAGGGACGGGGGTAGATCAGTGTTTTCCCGCGCATTTCTCGACTGCCCCCGTGGTGTCCTCTGCCTCTCCCAGAGCGCTATTGTCTTCCACTACTTTTCTCTTTTTTTCTCGTTTTTTTCTTTAGTTTTTTTCCTAGTAATTTTCGACTATACTTGGGTCGCATTTTCCTATTTGTATGTAACGTATTTTGCAGTCTCAGCCATGGATAATCCGCTTGTGCATCCCAGCCAGGAGCTCATCGAGAAGTAAGTATCGACTTTCCCCCGATCGATAGTCGATCGATCGATTGCAGGTACATGTTCCGCTTGCCGCAGCCGCTCTCGTTTGGCGATTATCTCTGGCCTGGAATGATCATGTCGGCGCAGAAAATCAAGGAGGTAAGTTTATTATTTATCGATCGATTGATTACACATTTTCAAATTTCGGATCATCGGCTTATTATTATTTCTCTGGATATGTGTTCATTGATTTCAGGTGAAGGAAATGGAGCTGGGCGAGAACGACGTGCTAATTGCCAGCTACCCCAAGTCTGGTGAGTATTAATTCATTGATTGCATTATCGATTTTCAGGCACGACGTGGATGTCGGAGCTGCTGTCAGCTATCTCCTACCAAGGCGACCTCGACACTATCAAGCAGGTAAACGACTCGTAAAGTAAACAAAACAGGCAAACGAAGCTGTTCTCAGGTAAAGATGGACGAGCGTGTGCCGTGGATCGAACTGGAGGACCAGCACTGGTGGATCAAGGTATTTATTGATTATAGATATTGTTATTGATTACTTTCAATGGATTGTCTTTAGATCTTCTACCGGTGGCAGCAGGCCCTGTCAGCGCTGGTGTGCCCGTCCCTGTCTGCCGCTCTGTCCGTGAAGCCTCTCCGCCGGGTCGTATTCACCCACCTCCCCATTGAACTCCTTCCCAAGGCCGCTCTCGAGGGAAAGTGCAAGGTCAGTCTATGGCCTACGGTCGTCCCCTTTTAGTAAAATGAAATGTGTGTGATCTTTCCAAGCTGAATCCTGTCAACCTAATGTAGTAGAGTTGAGCATGTAATCAGCTTCGTTTTTTGTCTTACGTTTAGTATTAGTACAGTGTTGAGTATTCTGAGTGTACCATCACGAGCGGGAGAAAGTATGTAGTTCTGTCAGTAGCGCCACCCTTCCCCCATCCCTCCAGCCCCGCCCCTCTAGCCCCGCCCCTTCAGCTCATCTACGTGTCGCGAAACCCCAAGGACCAGGCAGTTTCGTTCTGGCACTTCCACCGCATGGCCCGCTTCCTCGGACTCCAGCGAGCAACCACCTGGGATGAGTTCTTCCCCCTCTTCTGCCAGGTACCGCCTCTTTTAGCTCCGCCCACTTTACTATTTTTTCAGGGCAACATCTACTGCGGATCGTGGTTTGAGCATGTGCTCGGCTACTGGCGACTCTCGCAGGGAAATCCCAATGTGGGCCATTCTCTCTCTCTCTCCCTCTCTGTTCCTCCCTCTCTTATTCACTCCCTCTCATTTCCCTTCTCCTTCTTTCAGATGTTGTTCTGCAAGTACGAGGAGATGAAGATGGACCTGGGAGCCGAGGTGGAGAAGATCGAACGATTCGTCGGCATTCAGCTCACTACCGAACAGAGGGAGAAGGTGGGAGACGGAGAGAGCGAGCGAGAGAGAGAGAGAAGAGGGAGAAAGAGAGAGAGAGAGAAGAGGGAGAGAGAGAGAAGAGGGAGAGAAAGGTTTGGTTGTAGGTGCTCGCGCACTGCACGTTTGACTCTATGAAGAACAACAAGATGGCTAACCGGGACGGAGTGATGCTGCTCAACCAGAAGATATGCAAGTTCATGCGAAAGGTGAGCCCCACCTCCTGTGACCCCGCCCCTCTAATCCCGCCCCTTTCAGGGAGTGGTTGGCGACTGGCGCAACCACTTTACTCTGTCGCAGTCGGATGCGTTCGATGCTCTGTACAAGGAGAAAATGGCGGGAAGTGGACTGGAGTTCTCCTTCCAGTAGACAGTATATTAGACAGAGACACTCTTTCTCTATCCCTTTCTATTCATTTGCAACCTAGCTTTACTGTATGAATTACTGTGTAAGTATACAGTATCGGTCATTGTTGATTCCTTCCTCCCAGTTATTTTGATTTCCTCACGATGTGGGTCATGTACTGTGATCAGTTTGTAACAATATTTTATTCTATAAAGTTTTATCGTTAATTGTTGTTGTGTATCACCATGTCCTAACATATTTTCGCTTGCTAATGGTCCAGAACTTCGAATTACCGTTAATTCTAAGGTGTAAGGGAACTAAGTAGGATGTAGGTTTAATCATTCTCCTACCGTAGTTCTAAGAGGACGATGCAGATCAAATTATTCTTCTTCCGTGATTCTAAGGAAACGATGCAGATCAAAGTATTCTCCTACCGTAATTCTAATAAGGGGACGATGTAGATCAAATTATTTTCCTACCCTAATTCTGAGGGGACGATGTAGATCAAATTATTCTCTGACCGTAATTTTAAGGAGACGATGCAGATCAAATTATTTTCCTACCGTAATTCTAAGAGGACGATGCAGGTCAAATTATTCTCCTACCGTAATTCTAAGAGGACGATGTAGACCAAATTATTCTCCTACCGTAATTCTAAGGGGACGATGTAGATCAAATTATTCTCTGACCGTAATTTTAAGGAGACGATGCAGATCAAATTATTTTCCTACCGTAATTCTAAGAGGACGATGCAGGTCAAATTATTCTCCTACCGTAATTCTAAGAGGACGATGTAGACCAAATTATTCTCCTACCGCAATTCTAAGGGGACAGTAGATCAAATTATTTTTCTACCGTAATTCTAAGGGGACGATGCAGGTCAAATTATTCTCCTACCGTAATTTTAAGAGGACGATGTAGGTCGAAATATTCTCATGCCGTAATAATCAGGCATTAGATCCGTAAGTATTATTCACATACCGTATTATTCCATTCCGAGAACGATAAAAGTCAAATAACTCCCCTTCCGTAATTTCACACAGATCAAATAATTTTTGTTGTGTTGTGCCATACGGAGATAATTTTTTTGTTCAGCCGGTTGAATTCGGGGTCCTCCTAGTCGAGAACAAGATGGGGTTCTTGGATTACGACAACGTCAGCAGAGGAGTTGGGTTGGGTGGCGTCGGACGTCTTGAATTCTGTTCTTGAGACCGTAGACGGTGCTGTGACGCCTTCTGGCTACCATGAGAGTAGGTGAATTTAGAGGCTAGGTGAATTTATGAAGAGTGGTTGACTCCGAGGGGGATCGAACCAGCGACCGTGAGATTGGGCGCGTCCTAGCTGGTCCTAGCTGGTCCGCCGCCTCCACGCCGCCGCCTTCTTTCCGCTACAACGCCGCCTTTCGTCGCCATTTCACCGCCTTCCCTCTGCCTTCCTTCCGCCTTCTCTTCGCCATTCGGTCGTCGCGCACGTGCGATCCATCGATATCACTCATTTGGCAGCGCGCCGATCACCAAATGGCGGAAGGCAGAGGAAGGCGGTGGAACGACGGCGGAAAAGCGGCGTTGTGGCGGAGAGAAGGCGGCGGCGTGGCGGCGGCGGACCAGCTAGGACGCGCCTGAGAGACGAACGCTCTATCCACTGAGACGCGCACCCGGCAATAATGAAATTGATCAAAATAATATATTTATGGCGTCAATACACTTTACGGAGTCTGAATATTGAAGAACGCGCTGTCACCGGAAAACGCGAGAACGTGCGTGCGCTAAAATCAATATTATCGATTCATCAATACATAACGTACTAGTTGTGCCATTTCCTGGTTGTACGTATCACTATCAGGATCGATAAACAGAGTAGATAGCTGAAACATATTTTTCTTAGAAGATAGTCTGTCGCATACCGTGGGATTAATGGTTTCTTTGTCGTATCCGAAAGCGAATGTGGTCTGTGATTCATCCAAGGCGATCTACAATTGTTTTCTCTCTCTCTCTCTCCCTTTTTCTTCCTTTCTCTCTCTTTCTCTCTTTCTCTATCTCTCTCTCTACCTCTACTTTTTTAACATACCAGAATAGCTGTTTCAT
>CAWZYM010000071.1:182500-207500 GCA_963966185.1 Rhabditoides inermis | reverse complement strand
CTGCGCGAGTCCGCGAGTCTACGGACCCTCGTCCCAATGAACGGACCATGTCCCGCTCTTCCGGCGAGAGCTAATTCTCGCGAGCGAGTGGTCCCTCGGGAGAGGCGCAATGACCATGTTTATGACGACTCATGCATGCAAGGATGCACTCCCGCCCAGTCGCCTCGATAGGCTTTCCATATAACATATAACACGTATTGCCAACGTATGACATCTCAAAAGATATATGTGAGTAACATGGAACAGGAACTACGAATACGTGTTGTCATAATTGCTCGAGAGAGACAAAGAGAGACGGGAAGAGAGCGAGAGAGGGAGAGAGAGAGAGAGAAAGAGAGAGAGAGATAGAGAGAGAGGGGAGGGGAAGGAGAGAAAGAGTTTGCGGGTGCAAGTATTATCAAATAACCCGGGAACTTGGACCCGAAACTGACAAGCGAAGGAGAGAAATAAAAACAAGAACCGACAAACTGGTTCGACGTTTCAGCCACGGTGCTTGGAGATCCAACCGCACGCACTAATTTGTATATTCTTTGTCATTTACATTACATTTGTTCGACTCAAACATTTCAAAACGGGAACAAGGAAAAAAACTACACAAAAAACTGACTGTTCCGGGAAGCAGAGTGATTCGGTTGCTGTGACTGTAAGGAATGTGGAATATATGGCTAGGGCGACAAGAGCCGCACTCGCATAGCGGACCATTCACTCATATAGCGGTGGAGCAGGAGAGGGAGAAGGAGCAGAGGGAGGAGGAGGAGCAGCAGTGGAGCAGCAGGCCCCGCCCACTCGGCCGCCCTGCCATCATTTCACTCGCCCTCTCTCTCATACGCTCCTTCTCATTTTAGGGAAGCTCTCTCGAAAGGTCAAGCGAATATTGCCTCGCTCCTTCCTGAGTCGAGTTGAGAGATTCACTTTTTTGAAATGTAAATAG
This sequence comes from Rhabditoides inermis, assembly GCA_963966185.1. NCBI lineage: Eukaryota > Metazoa > Nematoda > Chromadorea > Rhabditida > Rhabditidae > Rhabditoides > Rhabditoides inermis. The sequence continues at coordinate 206,569 of CAWZYM010000071.1, read as the reverse complement.
AGAGAGAGAGAGAGAGAGAGAGAGAGAGAGAGAGAGAGAGATAGAGAGGGAGGGAGAAAGTGAGGTAGAGAAAAGGGTGTGAAGATGGAGAGAGAGAGAGAGAGAGAGAGAAGTGATGAATATGTCCAAGCAGTACGCTGTTTTCTCGAGTGTGTCATAGAAAAGGAGTGGAAATAGTCTAGGGACACGAAAAGAACACTCAACATCCGGAATGGGTGAAAGTCGAATACACAGTGTATTGTTGGGGGTAACATGGACACACACGTAACAATGTGAATACAAAAAATCGAGACAAAACAGAAAATAACAAGGTGGTAACCCGATAACAAATGGCTGGGGAGGCTGGGGACCATCGAGAGAGGAGGGGGGGCAGCGGACCCTCTGCGGAAGCGTGGCAGACGGAGGAAATGAGAGAGGGCGCGAGGTTCGTTGATTAGACAATTAGATTAGCGCTCGGACGCAGAAGACACGGCATTCCTCTCATTGTTTCATGTGTCGAATCGGCGTCTAACAGCCGCTCTCTCGCTCTCTCCATCTTTTTGCGCAGGTTAGTGGGATAGTGCATTCGATTGCCTCCCGTAGTATTTCTCCACACAACATGTGCCTCACCAACTTCATAAAACGCCAAGTGTTTGAACTGTCTCGGGTGCAAATACATAAACCCTCAGATGACCAATGCGATCTTTGTGTTTCTCATTCGACAGTGTGACAATACGCGTACTTTGGATGAGAGCTCCCGACTCCTCCTATCACCTCCATCTATCTTCCATCTTCCATTGTTGACGTTGCCAAGTGGCGCGAGACGAGCGCATATCATGTATCATCACTACATTTACATGTGAAGTATAGCTACTGCATATTTTATAGTTTCTCAATTCCTACCTTTGACTTCGTTGATTGGTGTTCATTGTCGAGAGAAGGGATAGGAAAGGAGGGAGGAAGTGGAAGAGAGAGAAGAAGAGAGAGCGAGCGAGAGAGAGAGAGAGAGAGAGAGAGAGAGAGAGAGAGCGAGAGATAGAGAGGGGGATGGCATGTCGTGTATGTTCTTTCCTAAATTGTTTCTCAGGCGTAGTCCAGAGTGATTGCGCTGGAAGACGTGGAAGGAACATCACTGACGATTTTATGAGTCGTGAGAAGCATCTCTCTCTCTCCTCTCTCTCTCTCTCTCTCTCTCTCTCTCTCTCTCTCTCTCTCGCTCTTTCTCCTCTCTCTCTCTCTCTCTCTCTCTCTCTCCCCCATCCATGTTGTCCTACTCACTCTTACATTCTTGTTGCCCTATAATTAATGAGTAGAACTTGTCATTTCTTCCAGTTTCTCCATGGTTAGCGGTTGTGTTCGAATGAGCGATTCGGAGTCTGTCATATCTTCCACAATCTTCTCACAATGCCACGGCTTTCCAATGTGGCAGCGGTCGATTGTGCAATCGTTTCGACTTGAATCACCTCCTTTCAACAGTCCATTTTAGAATGTTAATCCGCTCCGCTCTCCTTCCATCTGTCAAGAAATGCGGATCTCCTCTACTTTCCTTTGTTATACGGTAGTTTATTTATTGGGTATATTTTTGTAGTGAGTGTGAGTGTAATATGTGGTACTGACTACAAAACTAATCAAAACTGATTACAAAACTTAATTTTCCAGTGTTTTTGCTGTCGTGGTTCTCATTCTCACAACTCTCAATCTCATTCGCGTTCTTCGGATATCGATTGATTCGTGGCTGCACCGATCGATCGATAGTCACCAGTCACACAACATCTCCAGCGAGTGCTTCTGCATCGACAGGTATCGATTGATGCATCGATTTATTGACTGGTTGTTTTTAGCTTCGGCAATTCATACGACCTCTGCTACCACCTACCCGAGAATCGAACGAAAACCGGACAGAGATTTAGCTGCGAACACATCGAATTCATGAGAGAACTAGGTTATTCATTATTGATTGATATTGATTTTTTTCACTCGAATCTTAATATTACAGGTCTTTTATCGGATAATGAGAATGACGTCATCGATCCGTACAAAGACGGAATTCCCTCCCCGGTCTATGCAATGGCGTTCAGCTCCAATCACTTCACGGAAGCGATGCGAACGGTGAGGCCACGCCCACTCAAGCTCCGCCCCTAATTCTCACATTGCAGATCTACCTTATTCGTAATTTGTGGAGGCAGCAAAAGGTATAAAATAATATGATATTTTGCATGATAATGAATTAATTTTTAGATAGTAATATTCGATCTCGGTTTGTCTAAGAAACAAACAACGAGACTCATCTCACTTTGCAATGTAGAACTGCGCCCATTTCCATTCGACAGGTGGGCTCCTCTTCCTTTCTCCTCTTTCTCCCTCTTCCACTTTTTCTCTACCCTCTCCCTCTCTCCTCTCTCTCTCTCTCTCCCTCTCTCTCTCTCTCTCTCTCTCTCTCTCACCCCACCTTCCCAGAGTCCCCAAATACGTGAACGAGCTCTTCTCCTTTCGCTGGAAGGCCATCGTCATCGCGGTGAGTCTGGCTGTATCGATTGATTATCGATTGCTGATCAGCTGATGCTGCGCGAGTTCGGTGCGGTGTGGTACATGGACACTTCGGTAACCTGGAAGAAACAGAACCTACACCATGTCTATGTGAGTCGCTCATCTTGTTTCGCTTAAAGGGACATACCACTCTAAATTTCGTGCATAAACCAAGAATCCCACGTTCAAGAAAATGAAAATACGATCACTTTTCATGAACAGAACATATATTAAAAATGAACAGAAAATGCATAAAACGCGGTGCAAAAATATACGCATAGTGTACTACGGGGACAATATGTGCGGATGGAGTGTGATTTACGACCCTAAAGCACACTCCATCTGCAGAAACTGTCCCCTCAATACACTATATCCACAGAATGCGAAAATTTTGCGACGCGTTTTCTGCATGTTCTGTTCATTTTCAATATATGGTTTGTTTTTGAAAAGTGATTGTATTTTGATGTTCTTTCAAGTGCTAATCGCAGTTTATGTGCGAAATTTAGAGTGGTATGTTCCTTTAACTAATAGTTGGATAAGAGTGAGTGACCGGATGTGAACCGCTCGATGAAAACACTTGGGCAGGAATGTTAATGATCAGCTATTCGCAGTTGACACAGAGAAATGAAATAGAAGGAAATCATCAACCGAAAGTTCCACCTCCAATATGTGATTCGAATAGCTTTGTAGGACTTGGTGCAGTGTAATCCACGTGGACGTCAGCAATACGCCCTGCCGGATACAGACAAGAGGGATCAGAGGGAGGCGGTGAGTGCTCCTCCTCCTGCTCCTCCCGCTCCTCCATCTCCTCCGTCTCCTACTCCTCATCCTCCTTCTCCTCCCGCTCCTTCTCCTTCTCCTTCTCCTCCTCCTCCTGCTCCTCCTTCTCCTTCTCCTTCTCCTTCTCCTCCTCCTTCTCCTCCCGCTCCTTCTCCTTCTCCTTCTCCTTCTCCTCCTCCTCCTCCTGCTCCTCCTTCAACTTCTCCTCCTCCTCCTCCTCCTCCTGCTCCTCCCGCTCCTCCATCTCCTCCGTCTCCTACTCCTCATCCTCCTTCTCCTCCCGCTCCTTCTCCTTCTCCTTCTCCTTCTCCTCCTCCTCCTCCTGCTCCTCCTTCAACTTCTCCTCCTCCTCCTGCTCCTCCCGCTCCTCCATCTCTTCCATCTCCTACTCCTCATCCTCCTTCTCCTCCCGCTCCTTCTCCTCCTCCTTCTCCTCCTCCTCCTGCTCCTCCTTCTCCTTCTCCTTCTCCTCCTCCTCCTCCTTCTCCTCCTCCTGCTCCTCCCGCTCCTCCATCTCCTCCGTCTCCTACTCCTCAACCTCCTTCTCCTCCTTCTCCTTCTCCTTCTCCTTCTCCTTCTCCTTCTCCTTCTCCTTCTCCTTCTCCTTCTCCTTCTCCTTCTCCTTCTCCTTCTCCTTCTCCTTCTCCTTCTCCTTCTCCTTCTCCTTCTCCTTCTCCTTCTCCTTCTCCTTCTCCTTCTCCTTCTCCTTCTCCTTCTCCTTCTCTTCTCCTTCTCCTTCTCCTTCTCCTTCTCCTTCTCCTTCTCCTTCTCCTTCTCCTTCTCCTTCTCCTTCTCCTTCTCTTTCTCCTTCTCCTTCTCCTTCTCCTTCTCCTTCTCCTTCTCCTTCTCCTTCTCCTTCTCCTTCTCCTTCTCCTTCTCCTTCTCCTTCTCCTTCTCCTTCTCCTTCTCCTTCTCCTTCTCCTTCTCCTTCTCCTTCTCCTTCTCCTTCTCCTTCTCCTTCTCCTTCTCCTTCTCCTTCTCCTTCTCCTTCTCCTTCTCCTTCTCCTTCTCCTTCTCCTTCTCCTTCTCCTTCTCCTTCTCCTTCTCCTTCTCTTCTCCTTCTCCTTCTCCTTCTCCTTCTCCTTCTCCTTCTCCTTCTCCTTCTCCTTCTCCTTCTCCTTCTCCTTCTCCTTCTCCTTCTCCTTCTCCTTCTCCTTCTCCTTCTCCTTCTCCTTCTCCTTCTCCTTCTCCTTCTCCTTCTCCTTCTCCTTCTCCTTCTCCTTCTCCTTCTCCTTCTCCTTCTCCTTCTCCTTCTCCTTCTCCTTCTCCTTCTCCTTCTCCTTCTCCTTCTCCTTCTCCTTCTCCTTCTCCTTCTCCTTCTCCTTCTCCTTCTCCTTCTCCTTCTCCTTCTCCTTCTCCTTCTCCTTCTCCTTCTCCTTCTCCTTCTCCTTCTCCTTCTCCTTCTCCTTCTCCTTCTCCTTCTCCTTCTCTTCTCCTTCTCCTTCTCCTTCTCCTTCTCCTTCTCCTTCTCCTTCTCCTTCTCCTTCTCCTTCTCCTTCTCCTTCTCCTTCTCCTTCTCCTTCTCCTTCTCCTTCTCCTTCTCCTTCTCCTTCTCCTTCTCCTTCTCCTTCTCCTTCTCCTTCTCCTTCTCCTTCTCCTTCTCCTTCTCCTTCTCCTTCTCCTTCTCCTTCTCCTTCTCCTTCTCCTTCTCCTTCTCCTTCTCCTTCTCCTTCTCCTTCTCCTTCTCCTTCTCCTTCTCCTTCTCCTTCTCCTTCTCCTCTCCTTCTCCTTCTCCTTCTCCTCCTCCTGCTCCTGCTCCTGCTCCTGCTCCTCCTTCTCCTTCTCCTCCTCCTCCTCCTCCTGCTCCTCCCGCTCCTCCATCTCTTCCATCTCCTACTCCTCATCCTCCTTCTCCTCCCGCTCCTTCTCCTCCTCCTTCTCCTCCTCCTCCTGCTCCTCCTTCTCCTTCTCCTTCTCCTCCTCCTTCTCCTCCTCCTCCTGCTCCTCCTTCTCCTTCTCCTCCTCCTTCTCCTCCTCCTCCTGCTCCTCCTCCTCCTTCTCCTCCTCCTCCTGCTCCTCCTTCTCCTTCTCCTCCTCCTTCTCCTCCTCTTCCTGCTCCTCCTTCTCCTTCTCCTCCTCCTTCTGCTCCTCCGTCTCCTCCATCTCCTTCTCCTTGCAGTTGACATCTCACGAATCCGGCTGGGACAAGCGGCAGTGGCGCGATAACAAAATGGAGTGCCGCAAGGTGGGTGGTGACGTCACAGGAGGCAATGACGTCATCGTTCCAGTCACACTACCTCCTTCACGGGTACACAGGGCACGGCATCTATCCGGCGACGAGCAAGAGTGCGTCTCTCTCTCTCTCTCTCTGTCTCTCTCTCCCTCTCCCTCTCGCTACTCTCTCCTTTCTTTCCAGGTCTCTACTCCTTCTTTCCCACCAACTTCCACGAGTTGAAGAAGGAAAAGGCAAAGATGTACGAGGCTGGTATGGCATTCGCAGTCAATAGCAGGAGACGAGGGATATAGTCAAGTGGTGAGAGATAGGGAGAGAGAGGGAGAGAGAGGGAGAGAGAGGGAGAGAGGGAGAGAGAGCGGGAGAGAGAGGGGAGAGGGAGGGAGAGAGAGGGAGAGAGAGGGGAGAGAGAGTGAGAGAGAGGGATGAGAGAGGGAGAGAGAGGGAGAGAGAGGGAGAGAGAGGGAGAGAGAGGGAGAGAGGGAGAGAGAGGGAGAGAGAGGGAGAGAGAGGGAGAGAGGGGAGAGAGGGAGAGAGAGCGGGAGAGAGAGGGAGAGAGGAGAGAGAGAGGGAGAGAGGGAGAGAGGGAGAGAGAGGGAGAGAGAGGGAGAGAGAGGGAGAGGAGAGGAGAGAGAGGGAGAGAGAGAGAGGGGAGAGAGAGAGGGAGAGAGAGGGAGAGAGAGGGAGAGAGAGGGAGAGAGGGAGAAGGAGAGAGCGGGAGAGAGAGGGAAGAGAGAGGGAGAGAGAGGGAGAGAGAGGGAGAGAGAGGGAGAGAGAGGGAGAGAGAGGGAGAGAGAGGGAAAGAGGAGAGAGAGCGGGAGAGAGAGGAGAGAGAGGGAGAGAGCGGGAGAGAGAGGGAGAGAGAGGGAGAGAGAGGGAGAGAGGGAGAGAGGGAGAGAGAGCGGGAGAGAGATGGAGGGAGGGAGGAGGGGAAGAGAGAAGGAGAGATTCCCTCGCAGGTACGTCCTCTGTTCGCTTGAGAAGGACTGCATGGTGCCCCCGGAGTTTACTGGAATCTCGTAAGCATTGTTTTTATCTTCTTTTTTAAATTTGGTTTTCAATTATTTTAGATGCAACTTCGCAACAAGAAATCGTTTTCCTCCGATCCGCACTGCCATCGCTTCGATCAATCGGTGAGTGACGATGACCATAGTGACGTCATATCTCTCTCACACACACTCCCACTCTCTCTCACAGCTCTCTCTCTCTCTCTCTCTTTCTCTCTCTCTCTTCCTCCATCTGCCCTCTTTTCCTTTCCTGTTTTTTTCGCTCTGTATTTCATTCAGGTGATCAATCTTCTTCTGGCCAATCAATACTACTACGATCGTCACTATTATACCAGTGAAATCGTCGATTTTTTCAACATTGTTCGACAGGCAGACTACTTTGTGAGTCTACCATCTTCTCTCTCTCTCTCTCTCTCTCTCTCTCTCTCTCCCTTTCTGTTTCTCTCTCTCTCTTTCTCTCTCTCTCTCTCTTTTCATATCACCTTTTCAGCCAAAAGACGACGAACTGCACTGCAAAGCCTAAGCGTCTCGGTTTGCCCACGGGTTTTACAAATTTCTGTGATTTATTTGTGATTTATATACTTTGTGATTTATTTGTGATAAATAATTTACACTCCGCACATATGTTTCCCACCGTGTGTGAAGTGACAAGTGAATTGTGTTGAATCGGGGTCAAGGCTCGGATTGGCGCTCTCACTCTCGTCTCACTACGCCCCGCCCCCTGCACCCCGCGGGGTGACCCGGTATTGATTGGAGAGTGTAGATCCGGCTGTCCGGTGATCTACCATCTCGTTCCTATGCTTCGTCTCCCCTCCTTGAACCGCGAGGACCTTCCTTCCAAGTCGGCAGTGGCTGAGGCTGCTGTGAGGATAAGCCTCGCTGCCGCTGTCATTCACTACCTATCCATGTGCGTCTTTCAACAAAGTCTCGTCGAGCCTATCGATAAGGTGCACACATTGTTTTTGATGGTTCCTATTTGGGTTGTCTGATAAATATTGTCTATTCTGCATCTAATAGAATAGAATAGTCATTTTCAGTTCTTCAAGTCCACTCGCATCTCGTATGTCGAGACGTTCCAGCCGGATCTATTGAGAATGAGGAAAATGCAGGTGTGTTCGATCAATGGAATCAATCGATAATCAATCAATTGTTATCAATCGATACAGGTCCTGTGGCCTGCCTACCAGCACCCGGCTATCGCACTCGTCTACGCAGCGTCATTGTATACGTTGTTCAAGTTAGTCAATTATTGATTGAGAAATGATAAACTGATCAAAACAAAATTAACATATTCCAGATTCTTCCTCACTCCTGCAAACATTCGAAACGCTTTTCACGGCGAGGAAAACGAAGATGAAATGTCAGTGAGGGAGGCAGTTGGATACAGGTGGGTAATGACTTTCTCTCTCTCTCTTTCTCTCTCTCTCTCTCTCTCTCTCTCTCTCCTCTCTCTCTCACACATTGTGTTGCAGCGTGGTGTCGTGTGTGCTTGTCTCCATTCTGTGTCTCTGCCTTCTGCTGACTGCTCTCCGGATAGGGGAGATGCACGTCCTCGTCATTCTCCTCGACTTCTCCCATCTTCTCGCCACCTGTCTCCTCTCACACACCATCTACCACCTGCCTGGTGGGTGGACAAAGAAGAACGTCGACTGATTATCAGTCCCATCACACTAATACATTCGGGTAAATCATTACAAACCATCGTTCTTCGTTTACAGTTCACACTCATTGACAATACTTTTTATTAGATGGTTTTCCCCAGCGTAGTTGTAACATAAGAAAATCAGTATTGGCTTTAGTTTGTGTTCGTACGATCTAGACAAAGTGTCTCCATAACAGGTTCACAAGTGGTATACGACTGAGTACCGTGCAAGGCAGACGGCGGACCAGAGACACGCCTGAACACGCATAAGCATCAGCACTTTGTGATGCGCAATTTCGACATATTTTTCATCGACATCGAAAACCAGTTTTCCACTTACATTTCTCGATGGTCATTTCTTTGTCGACGACACCACAGAACACAGCGGCCGTATCCGGAATGCCGGAAGAACAAGAGACAGGGTGGTCCTGAGAGAGGGGTAGAGAGAGAGGAGGGAGAGAGAGGAGGGAGAGAGAAAGAGAGAGAGAGAGAGAGAGAGAGAGAGAGAGAGAGAGAGACGCACCCATGCAGCAATCAGTTGCCTCTTCAGACTCTCCCTTCTCACTCCTGCTCTTTCCGCCACTATCCCAGTCCAGAATGCGTCTTCGATTTCGATCGGCTGAATTAATCAATAAAAAAACTTTTCATACAAACTATGTTTAATGTTTACCTTTACATATTTCGCAACCTTTACTATTACTTTCAAAGTGTATAGTCTCATAACATAGAGCGGACCAGCTGCGTATTCTGGAAACACTTCTCCGGAATAGGAATCCGGAGAGACGAACCTGCAAATTGAATGAATGTCTTTCAAAAGTGTGAACTGCTAGGAATATACCATCGATGACACGCGTCTCGTTTTGGCCTACCATCCCAGAAAACATCCCCGAATATCGCATCGTTGGCGTCTGTCGATTCCAGGTACTTCAACATTTTCCCCCAATCCAACGAAACGTCGTTATCCATTTTGACAATGAATCGTTGATCGGATATATTCAAGCTGGAGAGCCAGCGAAAAGCGACCGCCTCCTAGAAAACAAATCAATTTCATTGCATTGAATTCAATGAACTCACTTTGTAAATCATATTCCGATACGATTCCACAACATCAACGCGAAGGATATCTTGAAAAGTCTCCACTTCATACAGAAACATTCCATTTTCTGCTTTCGAGTCTCTCCCAACGAGAAATGTGAGAGAAATTGTGCCAGCCTGGAATCAAACATGTAAAGTACGCATTGTGTATAGGGAAAACAATAACTCACTGATGTCTTTATAGTATCCTTCCAAAGTCGTCTCAATTCATTTCTTACCACGAAATCACTCGTTTTCACCGGCATTACTATAGTCATTTTAGATCCAAGTGATTTTGGAGATGGAGCTGATAAAACGAATCTGTAAATAGTGCATAACGTTAATATGTAAATTCATTTCAATCAAAACAACTCACGTGTCGTTTTTCGTCGTCATAATCGATTTGTACAATTCATTGAGCGGTTTTTTCGCGATACACATATTAGCTATGTAGACATCTTTGGAAGTGACGTCATCGAAAAATACAGAGAATAGACAGAAACAACAGACGAATGAGATCACTGCAATGTGCGAATACATTCTGGGGTACGAGAATAGTTTAACGGTTTCACCGACAGATAGAGAAGATTTTGAATTGGTTCATTTCATCCAATGGAAAGTAGACTGTGGATTTTGACGATCTGCAATTCACTTATTACATAAGAAGTAGAAAATTTTAGCCAGATATTCACGTATTCCTTGCAATAGCGATACTCCTAAACGATCACTGATAGCAGCTGATAACTTGCAGGAAGTATAGAGATACTCTCATCGTAAAAGCGCATGTTGCGAACGAGTGGGCGGGGCCTTCTAGGCGTGGCTGTTTGCCATTTCACCCACATATCAACCAGAACACGTCATGCCACCTTCAATATTTGATCGATATCAAGCCATAATCATATGCGTATGTAGTTGGTGGAGTGTGATGCGCGCATGACAAAAAGTAGTCTAGGGAAGTAAAGGGTAGAGGAAAATGAAAGATGGAAGTGTCTTCTTTGTTTCAAAAGAAAAAAAAACATATGAAAACGTTGATTTAAAAAAAACGACCTGGCCGCCACGCAGAGAGGAAGAAAGGAAAATGACAAAATAAGAGAGAAATGATGGTCGTCAGTAGTCAACTTGTCTACAAAAAGTGGAATGAGAATTTTGGGGATTTTTGAAACAACAAATGGAAGGTACAGTTAGAGAGACTTTTTAGTTCTGCACTAGAAAACGTTGGAACAGAGACCGTCAAACAGAATACACACGAGTGCACTCCCTTTGAGAGACAATAGCGATGTCTCGATGTCTCTGTCTGAAGCGAAGTCTCTGTCTGATGCAATGCTCCTTTTCTTAAACCTGAGGGATACAAATAATGTAATAGTTGGTAATAGCAAGTGTCTCGCAGCATTGCCTACTATCACTCTCTCGACCCCTCATGTTTTGCGTCTCCCATTGGGGAGGCATGTCGCCACCCAGTATATCGCCCCCAGGCGCCCGTCCATATATATATATATATATATATATATATATATATATATACTCAATTGAACAAAAACACATACATAAAACTATTATTTCTATTTTAAACTATAAACAAAAAAAACCTGCTCTCTCAAACGGTATGTAGAAACGTATACCTTATCGATAATTTATCAATAGGGCTATATAATATATTTTCTTATTTCTTATGTATGTAGTATTGTGAGAATCAATAAACAGCTATAGAACCATCGTTTAGTTTACCATGATGTTTTCATTATTTCTGAATGTAAACAAATACAAGAGCTTTTTGATAGATGACTCATTTGATGAACGGGTTAATAGAATGTGAGTGATAGAATGTGTGTGTGCAATAGTATATTCATCTTGGCATTTGATTGTCAATGTATTTGTGATCGTTTTGAGAAAGCAGGTTTGTGTTTATAGTTTAAAATAGAAATTATAGTTTTATGTGTGTGCTTTTGTTGAATTGAGATAAATCCAAACAGAGGTACTTTAGACTTTACGCTTGTACTTTTTAAAAGAGAATGAATGTTCTTTTGTTGAACTTCGAAGAAAGTCTTTTTTTTTAAATGTTAGTGTATCAATGTATGTATCAATGTATTAATGTATCATCTATTAATGTTAATGTACTGATAGTTTCACAGAAACTAACAGTAATTGTTCAAAGTAAATCAACAGATATAACAAACAACAACAATAACCACAACAATACAACGCGCGTGAACGACTACGCAAATCACAAACAGTGTGCACATTATCGCGCTCTCCCGCACACATTCCGCATCACGAACCAATGAGCGCGCGGGGGCGGAGCTAGTGAGCGAGTCTTTCAGCGAATCAGTGACCAGCAGCATACCTCACAGACGTGCAGACCTAACCAGCGAACATATTTTAGGATCTTAAACTATTGTTTCATGTTTTGTTTTGGTTTATAGTTGTTCAACGGACGATTTAGAGACAATATCATGATATAACTCTGAAACATTTATTATTTGAATGATTTACAAGCGATTTTGGCGGCCCTGCGATCCTATATATATATCACACGATCCGCGTAAGAACCGGACGAGGTGGGACCTAGGAACTTGTGCGCGGTTATAGGGGGTTTTCAAGGGTGCTCTACAAGGTAGTATAGGTGATTTTGTCCCAATATGCAAATTTGGTCAGTTAAGGGACCATGACCTCAAATCAGTCAGTTTTTCTCCAAAACTATTTTTGAAAGGCTTGTTCGATTTGTCTTGATAATATAAGACTTTTTGTACATAAACATTTTTTTCATAAAACAAAAAAGAAAAAAAGTTATGATCAAAAATTTTCAAAAAATTTCATATTTTATTTTTTTTGAGATCTTTTCGCCTCGAAACAACAAAAACGACTAACACTATTCGATTCTACGCGTTTGATCAAATTACTATGATTTTTTTCGTGAAAATCTGGTGTTGCCTTTTCTTCCATCCAGAGCGATGAAAATGGCCCGAAATAAGAATTTTGCGATTTACCGCCATTTTCCAAGTCTTTCGTTTCGAAACAACAGAAACCACTACTATATTCGGATTCTACATTTTTTAGTCAGTGTTAGTTTTGGTTTATAGCCAAATCCGATGTTGCCTTTTCTTCCATCCAGAGCGATGAAAATGGCTCGAAATCAAAACTTTGCGTTTTCCCGCCATTTTCCAAGTATTTCGTTCTGATGCAACATAAATCACTACTATATTCGGATTCTACACCTCTTGATTAGTATATGTGTTGGTTTATAGCCATTAGCCAAATCCGGTGTTGCCTTTTTGCTCATTTAAGGCGATGAAAGTGGCTCAAATGTGAAAATTCGCATTTTCCTGTCACTTTTAAATTCTATCCATCTGAAATAACAAAAACCACTTACATATTCGGATTCTGCACCTTTTTATTAGTCTACATAATTGTTTTTATACAAATTTTTTTTTTTTTTTTTAAATTAGGCCATTTTCAACATCACGGATGAACACAAAGGCAACATCAGATTTGCCTGAAAACAACTACACAGACTAATTCAAAGGTGCAAAATCCGAATATAATAGTGATTTTTGTTATTTCGGATTGGAAGATATGAAAAATGGCGGTAAAACGCAAATTTTTTATTTCGGGCCATTTTCATCGCTCTGGATGGAAGAAAAGGCAACACCAGATTTTCACGAAAAAAATCATAGTAATTTGATTTAACGCGTAGAATCGAATGGTGTTGGTCGTTTTTGTTGTTTCGAGGCGAAAAGATCTCAAAAAAAGAAAATATGAAATTTTAAAAAAAATATTGATCATAACTTTTTTCTTTTTTGTTTTATGAAAAAAAATGTTTATGTACAAAATGTCTTATAATATCAAGACAAATCGAACAAGCTATTAAAAAAAGATTTTGGACAAAAACTGACTGATTTGAGGTCATGGTCCCTTAACTGACCAAATTTGCATATTGGGACAAAATCACCTATACTACCTTGTAGAGCACCCTTGAAAACCCCTATAACCGCGCACAAGTTCCTAGGTCCCACCTCGTCCGGTTCTTACGCGGATCGTGTGATATATAGGATCGCAGGGCCGCCAATATATATATATATATATATATATATATATATATATATATATATATATATATATATATATATATATATATATATATATATATAAATATATATATATATATTGGGAAAGAAGAAGGTCGACTGAACGACAGTGCGATGAGATTGAAATATTCGGATGAATGTTTTCAAACCATTGTTCTGCGTTTACATTCATTGTCATCGAAGACAATGATGACAATTTTCAAGTAATTGTAAGTAAGATAAAAAGGTACAGTGGGTTGGCTCGAACTTGTTTATTTGAGATCTAGACGAACTGTTTCCATAACTGATACACGAGTGGGAGACGATTGAGGATTGTGCAAGGCAGACGGTGGACCAGAGACACGCCTAAACACACACATATGTTTATCGATTTTCCACTTACATTTCTCGATGGTCATTTCGTCGTCGACCACACCGCACCACACAGCGGCCGTATCCGGGATTCCGGAAGAACAATAGACAGGGTGGTCCTGAGAGGGAGGGATAGAGAGAGAGAGAGAGAGAGAGAGACGCACCCATCTAGCTATCAGCTTCCTCTCCGGTCGCACTCTTCTCACTCCTGCTTTCTCCGCCACTATCCCAGTCCAGAATGCGTCTTCGATTTCGATCGGCTGAATTCAATCGATAAAACAGTGTTTTCATATATACTTTATCTTTATTTTGTATACCTTTGCATATTTCGCAATCTTCACTATCACTTTCAATGTGGATAGCCTCATAATATAGAGCGGACCAGCTACGTATTCTGGAAACACTTCGCCAGAATATGAGGACAGGGAGACAAACCTGGAAATTGAATATTGAATGCATGTCTTTTATAAATGAATACTGATCCAGCAGAAGAGTACCATCGATGACACGCGTCGCGTATAGGCAGCGTATTTCGCACCACATCCCCGAATATCGCATCGTTGGCGTCTGTCGATTCCAGGTACTTCAACATTTTCCCCCAATCCAACGAAACGTCGTTATCCATTTTGACAATGAATCGTTGATCGGATATATTCAAGCTGGAGAGCCAGCGAAAAGCGACCGCCTCCTAGAAAACAAATCAATTTCATTGCATTGAATTCAATGAACTCACTTTGTAAATCATATTCCGATACGATTCCACAACATCAACGCGAAGGATATCTTGAAAAGTCTCCACTTCATACAGAAACATTCCATTTTCTGCTTTCGAGTCTCTCCCAACGAGAAATGTGAGAGAAATTGTGCCAGCCTGGAATCAAACATGTAAAGTACGCATTGTGTATAGGGAAAACAATAACTCACTGATGTCTTTATAGTATCCTTCCAAAGTCGTCTCAATTCATTTCTTACCACGAAATCACTCGTTTTCACCGGCATTAGTATAGTCATTTTAGATCCAAGTGATTTTGGAGATGGAGCTGATAAAACGAATCTGTAAATAGTGCATAACGTTAATATGTAAATTCATTTCAATCAAAACAACTCACGTGTCGTTTTTCGTCGTCATAATCGATTTGTACAATTCATTGAGCGGTTTTTTCGCGATACACATATTAGTTATGTAGACATCTTTGGAAGTGACGTCATCGAAGAATACAGAGAATAAACAGAAACAACAGACGAATGAGATCACTGCAATGTGCGAATACATTCTGGGGTACGAGAATGGTTTAACGGTTTCACCGACAGATAGAGAAGATTTTGGCGTGGTTCATTTCATCCTATGGAAAGTAGACTGTGGATTTTGACGATCTGCAATTCACTTATTACATAAGAAGTAGAAAATTTTAGCCAGATATTCACGTATTCCTTGCAATAGCGATACTCCTGAACGATCACTGATAGCAGCTGATAACTTGCAGGAAGTATAGAGATACTCTCATCGTAAAAGCGCATGTTGCGAACGAGTGGGCGGGGCCTTCTAGGCGTGGCTGTTTGCCCTCTCACCCACACATCAACCAGAACAATCGATATCAAGCAATAATCATATGCGTATGTAGTTGGTGGAGTGTGATGCGCGCATGACAAAAAGTAGTCTAGGGAAGTAAAGGGTAGAGAAAACATGGAAGATGGAAGTGTCTTCTTTGTTTCAAAAGAATACACATATGAAAACGTTAATTAAAAAAAAACGACCTGGCCGCCACGCAGAGAGGAAGAAAGGAAAATGACAAAATAAGAGAGAAATGATGGTCGTCAGTAGTCAACTTGTCTACAAAAAGTGGAATGAGAATTTTGGGGATTTTTGAAACAACAAATGGAAGGTACAGTTAGAGAGACAATTTAGTTCTGCACTAGAAAACGTTGGAACAGAGACCGTCAAACAGAATACACACGAGTGCACTCCCTTTGAGAAACAATAGCGATGTCTCGATGTCTCTGTCTGAAGCGAAGTCTCTGTCTGATGCAATGCTCTTTTTCTTATACCTGAGGGATACAAATAATGTAATAGTTGGTAATAGCGAGTGTCTTTTTTGCGGCATTGCCTACTATCACTCTCTCGACCCCTCATGTTTTGCGTCTCCCATTGGGGAGGCATGTCGCCACCCAGTATATCGCCCCCACATCATGGTAAACCGTCCATATATATATATATATATATATATATATATATATATATATATATATATATATATATATATATATATATATAT
Organism: Rhabditoides inermis; assembly: GCA_963966185.1. Taxonomy (NCBI): domain Eukaryota; kingdom Metazoa; phylum Nematoda; class Chromadorea; order Rhabditida; family Rhabditidae; genus Rhabditoides; species Rhabditoides inermis. The sequence goes on along the minus strand of CAWZYM010000071.1, from coordinate 190,682 downwards.
ATATATATATATATATATATATATATATATCTCTTTTGAAAAGTACAAGCGTAAAGTACCTCTGTTTGGGTTTATCTCAATTCAACAAAAGCACATACATAAAACTATTATTTCTATTCTTAACTATAAACACAAACCTGCTCTCTCAAACGGTATGTAGAAACGTATACTTTATCGATAATTTATCAATAGGGCTATATAATATATTTTCTTATTTCTTATGTATGTAGTATTGTGAGAATCAATAAACAGCTATAGAACCATCGTTTAGTTTACCATGATGTTTTCATTATTTCTGAATGTAAACAAATACAAGAGCTTTTTGATAGATGACTCATTTGATGAATGGGTTGATAGAATGTGAGTGATAGAATGTGTGTGTGCAATAGTATATTCATCTTGGCATTTGATTGTCAATGTATTTGTGATCGTTTTGAGAAAGCAGGTTTGTGTTTATAGTTTAAAATAGAAATAATAGTTTTATGTGTGTGCTTTTGTTGAATTGAGATAAACCCAAACAGAGGTACTTTACGCTTGTACTTTTTAAAAGAGAATGAATGTCCTTTTGTTGAACTTCGAAGAAAGTCTTTTTTTTTAAATGTTAGTGTATCAATGTATGTATCAATGTATTAATGTATCATGTATTAATGTTAATGTACTGATAGTTTCACAGAAACTAACAGTAATTGTTCAAAGTAAATCAACAGATATAACAAACAACAACAATAACCACAACAATACAACGCGCGTGAACGACTACGCAAATCACAAACAGTGTGCACATTATCGCGCTCTCCCGCACACATCCCGCATCACGAACCAATGAGCGCGCGGGGGCGGGGCTAGTGAGCGGGTCTTTCAGCGAATCAGCGACCAGCAGCATACCTCACAGACGTGCAGACCTAACCAGCGAACATATTTTAGGATCTTAAACTATTGTTTCATGTTTTGTTTTGGTTTATAGTTGTTCAACGGACGATTTAGAGACAATATCATGATATAACTCTGAAACATTTATTATTTGAATGATTTACAAGCGATTTTGGCGGCCCTCCGATCCTATATATATATATATATATATATATATATATTGGGAAATTGGGAAAGAAGAAGGTCGACTGAACGACAGTGCGATGAGATTGAAATATTCGGATGAATGTTTTCAAACCATTGTTCTGCGTTTACATTCATTGTCATCGAAGACAATGATGACAATTTTCAAGTAATTGTAAGTAAGATAAAAAGGTACAGTGGGTTGGCTCGAACTTGTTTATTTGAGATCTAGACGAACTGTTTCCATAACTGATACACGAGTGGGAGACGATTGAGGATTGTGCAAGGCAGACGGTGGACCAGAGACACGCCTAAACACACACACATATGTTTATCGATTTTCCACTTACATTTCTCGATGGTCATTTCGTCGTCGACCACACCGCACCACACAGCGGCCGTATCCGGGATTCCGGAAGAACAATAGACAGGGTGGTCCTGAGAGGGAGGGATAGAGAGAGAGAGAGAGAGAGAGAGAGAGAGAGAGAGAGAGACGCACCCATCTAGCTATCAGCTTCCTCTCCGGTCGCACTCTTCTCACTCCTGCTTTCTCCGCCACTATCCCAGTCCAGAATGCGTCTTCGATTTCGATCGGCTGAATTCAATCGATAAAACAGTGTTTTCATATATACTTTATCTTTATTTTGTATACCTTTGCATATTTCGCAACCTTCACTATCACTTTCAATGTGGATAGCCTCATAATGTAGAGCGGACCAGCTACGTAGTCTGGAAACACTTCGCCAGAATATGAGGACAGGGAGACAAACCTGGAAATGGAATATTGAATGCATGTCTTTTATAAATGAATACTGATCCAGCAGAAGAGTACCATCGATGACACGCGTCGCGTATAGGCAGCGTATTTCGCACCACATCCCCGAATATCGCATCGTTGGCGTCTGTCGATTCCAGGTACTTCAACATTTTCCCCCAATCCAACGAAACGTCGTTATCCATTTTGACAATGAATCGTTGATCGGATATATTCAAGCCGGAGAGCCAGCGAAAAGCGACCGCCTCCTAGAAAACAAATCAATTTCATTGCATTGAATTCAATGAACTCACTTTGTAAATCATATTCCGATACGATTCCACAACATCAACGCGAAGGATATCTTGAAAAGTCTCCACTTCATACAGAAACATTCCATTTTCTGCTTTCGAGTCTCTCCCAACGAGAAATGTGAGAGAAATTGTGCCAGCCTGGAATCAAACATGTAAAGTACGCATTGTGTATAGGGAAAACAATAACTCACTGATGTCTTTATAGTATCCTTCCAAAGTCGTCTCAATTCATTTCTTACCACGAAATCACTCGTTTTCACCGGCATTAGTATAGTCATTTTAGATCCAAGTGATTTTGGAGATGGAGCTGATAAAACGAATCTGTAAATAGTGCATAACGTTAATATGTAAATTCATTTCAATCAAAACAACTCACGTGTCGTTTTTCGTCGTCATAATCGATTTGTACAATTCATTGAGCGGTTTTTTCGCGATACACATATTAGTTATGTAGACATCTTTGGAAGTGACGTCATCGAAGAATACAGAGAATAAACAGAAACAACAGACGAATGAGATCACTGCAATGTGCGAATACATTCTGGGGTACGAGAATGGTTTAACGGTTTCACCGACAGATAGAGAAGATTTTGAATTGGTTCATTTGCTCCTATGGAATTGAGTGATAACTGATGATAAGGAAACGCGAACGTAGATCGACTGGGAATTTTGAAGGTCTGTAATTCACTTATTACGTAAACTAGGAAATACTATTTTAAATCAACGTATCCCTTGCAATAAACTACCTATACAGAGCGAGATCACTCGATCACTGATAGCAGCTGATAATTTGAAGGAAGTATAGAGATAATCAATATTTGCACATTGTGGAATGTGCAGTCACCAAACGCGCTAATGAATCATTTGCGCGATGTGAAGTTTCTTCAACAACATTAACGCAATCAATCACATGGATGTAATCATATTTATTCAGCTGAACTAGTTTGTTCGTAGTCGCTTCATTCCAGTCTCTTGTAGACTGGTAGCGTTGCGGCACGGCAGACTGTTGACATAGTTGTGACCTGTAGCAGCTCTCTCTCTCTCCCTCTCTCTCCCTCTCTCCCCCCTCTCTCCCTCTCTCTCTCTCTCTCTCGCTCTCTCTCAACTCACACTCCTCCACATCCACATTTTTCGGGCACACCACCGCCACCAGTCTCTTCACTCCATTCACGCATTCAGTCGTATTGCGCTGAAAAATAAAACCATTCGTATTGTTTTCATGACTGTTACCAGACCTAGGTAGCGTTTGTTCGAGGATTTTTGTTGTTTGAGATTCTCATTTTCTCTCGAACTACTACCGCGCCTTGCCCAAGACTACTTCCGTGTTTTATATGATGATGATGATACCGTGTTATGTGTGACGATTGCTCCCAATGCATCCCTCCTCCTCACTCTCTCCCCATGTGCAATGATTCCAGTGAACAGAGTGTCCTCGATTTCCAACGGCTGAAACGTAAAGGGGGAGAAACGTATGAACGTGAAACGTATGGAAACCTTGTAGTGACTGGCCCTGCGCATGATTCTCTTTACTTCACGCACTCGCATCGCGTACAAAGAGCCGCTACAGTAGGCAGGGAAGCGACGGCCAGCGAAGGAATTGCGGGAGACGAACCTGGGGGAAGGGGGGGGAGAGAGGGGGGGAGAGAGGAGAGAGAGGGGGGAAGAGGGAGAGAGGGAGAGAGGGAAGAGAAAGAGGGAAGAGAGAGAGGGAAGAGAGAGGGAAGAGAGAGAAAGAGGGAAGAGAGAGAGATAGCGAGATAGAGAGTAAGAGAGAGAGGGAAGAGAGAGAGGGGAGAGAGAGAGGGAAGAGAGAGAGATAGAGAGAGATAGAGAGTAAGAGAGAGAGAGGGGTGAGAGAGAGGGAGAGAGAGAGAGAACCTTACCATTTGCTGCATGCCACTCGAATCGGCACTACCTCACTGTTCATGTGACAGTAGATGGAATCCGGAGGCTGAGTATGTAGATACGCCAACAATCTGTATCGATTTATTGATTTATCCATTAATTTACAATTCGATAAATTACCTGAGTGGATTGATGGACATATCACTGTCCATTTTCACTATCAGCCTATCATCGAATGACTGTGGAAGAGAGGCGAGCCATCGGAAAGCCACTGCTACCTGACAAATTATGTGATTGAAAGCATATTTTCTGTTTGTAATGTGTCTATTTGGTTCCAACGCAACCCCATCCCTGCCTAATGAGGCGTTTTTGAATGAGAATTGCCCCGGAAACGGGGCTATCGTCCATCCAATAAAGATAAAATGTGTTCCATCCTCATTCCTATTCTGGCTATTCTTGTCATCCCACCAGCTAGGCATATAATAACGGAACATGATCGTCAGTTCAGTCGTCTGCCACAGTTGTTACAGTGTTTGTTACAGTGGTGTAATTTCAGTGTACTATTTCGAAACCTATATTCCTGCTGAATAATTGCCACATAAATTGTACTGTTATTCCATGATAAATGAGAGGATAACAATGGGATATTTCGAATGGTCGATTCGTATGGCGGATCATCATGACCACTGGCAGCGGATTGTCATTAACTGGGAACCCGCCATTGCTGTGATGCAATGAGAGATTGAATGTCATGGAATTTATATAGTACATACACTACATTCTACCGTAATATATACTGGAAGAGGGAGTTTTACTGTTTCAACAACAAAACGAAAGCGTAAATGGTCATTTTGTTGTTTTATTCATTTTTTTTAGTATCAGGACATGAATTTGCACCATAATCAGAATGGATTATGGTATATGCACAAACGATATAAGATTATTGTGGCAACTGAACTCATCAAACCACCTTTAACGATGCTAAACAAAGCAAAAACCCGCAAATGTTTCCGAAAAATACGAGAAAAAATACATAAATTATCCATATAACTATTAATAAATGATTGTTACAACTTGAGTGGTTTATTTTCGTGCACGAAAATTTACCTTATATACGAGATTCCTGTAGCTTTCTTGTGTATCAACGAACAAAAAGTCGTCGTTTTCTTGAAACTCGTTCAAAAACCTCGAATCATCTTCGAACATGTTATCGCGACCGAAGAGAAAAGTGAGAGAAATTCGACCGCCCTGAAAATACAAAACTGTGAAATGGAATTTGTTGGAGAGAAGAAGAGTGGGACCGACCGTAGAAGTGTATAGATGCTTGGACCACCCACGAATCACATCGCGTATGGAAACATCGTCCGTTTTGACAGGCATAACAATCATCATATCACGTCCGAGCGAAGATACTTTTGGCGATTTGAGCACATACCTGTACAACACTCCCTATTTCTCTTCCCCCCCTCTCTCTCTCTCCATCTATCTATCTCACCTCATCGAATCATCTCTCGTAATATTCCTATACAACTCCACATTCGGTTCTGTCGGGAGACAGGCTCTTTTGAAATACTGTCTCATCTTCACATAGTTATCGGGATTCGAATAGATACAAGAAACCAAGAAAAGTGTTATCAAAAGTGAGCCTGCCACTGAAAGACAGAATTTTCGAGATTGAAAAGAAAAAGTATGCTCACTCAATCTTTTCCTAGATGGCCATCGCATCACAGTTCATAAATATACTTCTAGAAAATCTATGTAAAACAGTAAAACAACACAATGAAATAATGAGTACACGAACGAGTAGACGGAATAATAACGTTTACTTTACACGACAAACCGCGGTTGCTAAGAGAAAGCTTCTTGATGTTAGGCAACTCACAACTACAACTTTCATATTCTGACATATAGATATGTATACCTAGACAAAACACCCGTGGGAAATAGAGAGATCTGTACAAAACCATATATATATATATATATATATATATATATATATATATATATATATATATATATATATATATATATATATATATATATATCACACGGTCTCTGTAAAAAGCGAACTCTCGATAAACTAGAAAAATCATAGTCACGGATTTTGATGAAATTAATTTTCCTGAGGTTTTCGAACATTCTGAACACATCCTGCGCAGTGGCTAAGTCCAAAAAAATTTTTGGTACCAGATATGGTATACGGTACCCCAAATTTGCATAATGGCCCAAACTCAACCAAACTTTGATCTGAAGGTGTCATTTTACTCGTTACATGATTATAAACAAGTTTATAATTGAACATTTCTGCATAATTTCAATTTTTAAAAAATTATAGTCACAAAACCATAAAAAATTCTATTTTTCCAGATATTTTCTTTTTTGAAAATTCAACCGATGTCCGCCCAGTCCAAATGAAAGCAACGTTATATTAAGCAGATTATGACGGTCATTTTCAGCTATTAAAATCAAAAATCGAGAAACACCTTTTTTGGGAACAGCCGCTCAAAGTTGGTACACTCCGACATTCCTAGTCAACAAAATTCCAACTGCAAAGCATTTATCAACAAAAATTGCGGGGAATCTTCAAATCAAACTATTCAAATGTTTATACGTTATCTCGATAATTACTTGTAGTAAAGTAAATCACTCATAAGAACATAAAATCGTTAACGTTTTGCGATGATTGCAGGTACACCAATCGGGCTCTTGCATTCATTCCCATTTGGGTATTTGACTTGCGGACAATACTCATACGAACCAACATTGATGTTGGTAATCGATAGCTATTTGATATCCATCGATAATCGAATGCGCGGCAACTAAGGACAAGCTTCTCCATTGATGTGAGATTCAACTGACCACAGGAAACGAATGTAGGTGATTATTCCAATCTTGTGGATTTCATCTCGGTAGGCCATCATATTGGACTCCATAAGATTAAAATGTTCTATTTTCCCGCACCTGAGATGACTGCAGAGTGAGACAGACTTGCTTGGCATTAAAAGATCCTGACAGAGAGCGCGAGAGAGAGAGAGAGAGAGAGAGAGAGAGAGAGAGAGAGAGAGAGAGAAGGAGATCGAAGTCGTTCACATCTCGATTATTTCTGATTCTACATCTACGGACAGATCAAAGTGAAAGAGGTTGGGTTGCGCACAGGATACCGCAAGCAAAACAACGCAAGCTAATCCTTAGTTGCCGCGCATTTCGATTATCGATAGATAACAAATATCTATCGATTATCAACATCAATGTTGATTCCATGTTGGTTCGTATGAGTATTGTCCGCAAGGCAAATACCCAAATGGGAATGAATGCAAGAGCCCGATTGGTGTACCTGCAATCATCGCAAAACGTTAACGATTTTATGTTCTTATGAGTGATTTACTTTACTACGAGTAAATATCGTGTTAGAGATAACGTATAAACATTTGAATAGTTTGATTTGAAGAATCCCCGCAATTTTTGTTGATAAATGCTTTGCAGTTGGAATTTTGTTGACTAGGAATGTCGGAGTGTACCAACTTCGAGCGGCTGTTCCCAAAAAAAGTGTCGTTCGATTTTTGATTTTAATAGCTGAAATTAACCGTCATAATCTGCTTAATATGACGTTGCTTTCATTAAGACTGGGCGGACATCGGTTAAATTTTCAAAAAAGAAAATATCTGGAAAAATAGAAAAATTTTCGGTTTTGTGATTATAATTTTTTTCATTGAAATTATGCAGAAATGTTTAAATATAAACTTGTTTCTAATCATGTAACGAGTAAAATGACACCTTCAGTTCAAAGTTTGGTTGAGTTTGGGCCATTATGCAAATTTAGGGTACCGTATACCATATCTGGTACCAAAAATTTTTTTGGACTTAGCCACTGCGCAGAATGTGTTTAGAATGTTCGAAAACCTCAGGAAAATTAATTTCATCAAAATCCGTGACTATGATTTTTCTAGTTTTGGTCTAGTCTGTGGAGAGTTTGATTTTTACAGAGACCGTGTGATATAATCTGACGAAAAACACAGGGATGCACTACCACCAAGAACATGGGACATTGTGTATCTTTGAGAGACCCTGTCTGAGAGAGATGTTGGAGAAATAGTGGAGGGGTGCAATAGATAATCGAGGAGTTCCATTCACACAGGGCGAAGATGAAGGCTGAAAAGATGGAGAGAGTGAGAGAGAGAGGGAGATGAAGAGAGAGTGTGAAAAAGTTAGAGGGATG